>JAEVFN010000122.1:33582-235680 GCA_030449075.1 Murraya paniculata | reverse complement strand
TCTGCACTTAGGCAACTTGCCCAGATTGAATTCTTTATCATAATATGCTTCAAGAGAAAGAGTGACTGATGATGTGCTGAATCCATTACTGATCAAATGAAATCAGCTGCTGCAACACTTAGAAAAATTAATATATTTATGCAAGCGGCAGAAGATGTCGGTATAAGCATTAAATTCCTATAATGTATCGACTTGGGCTATACATTATAATTTAAGAATTTAAATCCAGGTTATATTGTACACCAATTCTAATAGATAACATGCATAAATTAGTGATTGTTCCTGTCTTACAGTGCTGCCTTGTTTAACCCAGAACCATAAGTAAGAAATGGAAATTCTTAGCCCTATTTAAGCAGGTAATTAAGAAATGGGTGAAAAGCAATGAAGATGAGCGTGATATTACACCATTGAACTTTCCATTAATTATTGACTATATGTTGCCAACTCTGTTGCAGTTTCGTCACTTCACCCTGGAATATGCAGTTTGCCTAGGATGGTTAATTATCAAGCATTATTGAAAAAAAAAAATTGAAGTACAAAAAGGACTACTCTTTGGACTTTGAAAAACTGCAGGATATAAGTGCAATTCTGCGCAAATTCAATATAGAAAAATTCCGCTCCTCCTCATTATGTTATTCCAATTGATCATCCTAATCTATTGGGAAATAGACTCACACAAGCAGCTGTAAATTAAACAGAAATAAAATTTTTTCTTTATTTGTGTGATTAAAATAGGATGTGTACCACAAATAAATAGGCAAAAAATAAACCAACAAAATCTAAAATAATAAACCAACCACAAAAGACATAAAATTTTACTTGAAAAATCTACAATAAGAAAAATCACAGAACCGTAGTCCGATTTAATCTTCCACTATATTATTGGGATTATAATATACATTCTTTTCTAGATAATACTAGAGACTAACTACACTAAGAATCTCAATATTCTTGGATTACAGTACCAGCCTAATATCTGTTAACAATTTAATATCTGTCTTTCTAATAAGTGGGTATCTCAAATAATAATCAACAAAAGGATAAAATAAAAATAAAAACTAATTAGATTGTAGAAGACGATGCCAGAAATTTCTTAGAATTTAAGAAAAACCATAATTAAAATCGCATTCCGATCATGCAATTAATGATTAAAATATTAACTCCAAACTGTAATAACCAGCCACAGTCTTGTCTCTCTTTAGTCTTTTCACACGATTATGTTTTTCTAGGGCCGTTGCTTTCAATTGCTTTTATAATATATTTCTTTGATGAATTTTACTAAGGCCAAAGTCTAACAATAATTACACATAAAGTAAGAATTTTAGACTATAGGCTTTTGGACCCCAAATGAGATGGACCCAACATGATCAAAATCAAATCAAATGCTAATTCAGTATCCGTTTTCTAATGAGATTAAAGCTACCAGCATCGGAGGTGAATACGAGGTAGTGCGGCTCCACAAAATTGCGGGGATTCCAAAATAATCGCAAAAATAAAGCTGTTTACAAATATGAAAGACGGGGGTGCCACCAGCAGTCTTGTACACAAGATGTTCGACAGCTTGATGTAAATAATTGACAAAGGGGATTCCTATACATTGCCGCACAATATAATCAAGTACATAATGAATCTGGAGAAGCATGCATTATTGCAATAATACAAGAAATTAAATTCTCTATTAGACTCAATATCAAATCATAGTTAAATTGTTAAAATATATAAAATTAATCTTAATTAATTAAAAATAACATGCAATCCTCTGCCAAGCTGTCCACTTCCTGTGAAGGATGTAAAGTTTCTTCCAATCCTCCTCTTAAAATTAATAAGATTAAAAAAATATAAATAAATAAATAAATAATCGTGTGAAATGAAATATAATCAAATAATCTCTTGCCAGAGGCTCAAGTACTTGTGCAATTGTGACGCGGCAATTAAGAACAGGATTAGCATCATGCAGAATTCAAAGGCAAATAAGAAATTGCAATAAAGCCTCCTTCTCAGAGCTAAAACTGTTGTTGATTTAGGAAAATAAGTGTATAAGACTGCCTGGTGACTCCCACCGTCATATTAACTACACAAATGATGAACGGGAGAGAAATAAGAGATCTTTGTAAAGATTGAGGAGATCAAAAGAAAAGAAAAGAAAAAGAAAGGAAATAGCTTTAAGTAATATTCATTATTAATTTTATTACCCAATTCGCAATGATGGCCAATCCAGTGAAAGCTCATGGAAAGGAGTGGCTGCTGTTGGTTAGAATCCATGGCTCATCAATGAACTATTGGCTAGAAAACTAAGCTATATAACAAAAAAAAATGATATTTTATAACAAAAATTTAGTAACTAAATATAAAAAATTAGTCACCTTATATTTTATATGACGTAAAAATAAATCGCCATACATTAATCACGGAAAAACCGTCTTAAAAGGTTCTAGCGACTAAATTGTTTTCAATACTAAAGAGTATACCTTTTCGTAACTAAATGTTTTGTTTCTATTGAAGTTTGAAAAGTCACAAATAATATTAAAAAATGTCCAAATAATGGTTTGAAAACATATCTGCAACAACATTTGTAGTCATTGAATGTTACCTTTAATGACGAAAACTAATTGTCTCCAATTTTTAGGATTTGTGACTATTTCTTTTGTTACAAATTATAATTGTTTATTTTGTAACTAATTATTTTCTATCAAAAGATTGCTGGTGATTTTTTTTTTCTCATTGTTTAAGGCACTATACGACTGAAATAATTAGTCTAAACAAGTACGTAACCTTACATTATTATTAATAAATAAAAAGCTTCAAACATCGATAAACTAAAATGTGCAAATGACAGTAAGATTAAATAAAAAAATAGTTAAAAACATGTTACAAAGTTACCCTACAAATTCAGTTACAAAAAGTAATATATTGAGAAAATTGAAAAAGATAACTAATTGTCTTAGTCCTTGATCTTTATCGATGAATTCCTTAAATGGCGAGTTACTCTTCAAATGCTTTTTCTAGTTGTGATAAAATAGCTTGTAGTTGTCTCTTATTGACTTTTTCGAATCGGTCTCCAACTTATCCTACAATAAACACAAAGATAACATACATAAGACAAAAATTCATCCAAGTAAAGTTAAAATAATAAATAATAACTTAATAAAATAAAAATACATATAAAAGTAATGTAATAGCAAACAATATATTATTCACTTTGTTAATGATTATGTACTTCTTCAGATTCAAGAATTATTTAATAAGACAATAATAATTTAGAGGTTGTGTCTCGGTACATACCTTGTAGTACCAACTAAAATGCCATATCTGATATCCCCAAACTCTGCCTACATTATCTTGTATATACAACAAAACTATCTTAGTATATAAAGACCAAATGCTAGTGGCAAAATAAAATTAGTTAAAACAAGAAAATCATTGCCTTATTTTCTTTAGGTTCAATTTGTAAAATAACTCAAAGTGAAATCCTAGACATGATTTTGTACCTCCATCATCGATTGTTATTGTGTAAAGCACAGCCAATTGCTTGCGTTTGCCTCCTCGTCTGTGATGATTCGGAAAACTTATCAAAATAAATATCAATAAATCTAACTAAAAAAAGATTTTGGCAATGACTAAAATAATAAATAAATATAAAATGTCAGCAGTAATAATTAAATACAAACCTTGTGAAAGAGATGGATGAAATAACAGTGGCTTGTTTTTTTAGATGTGAGAATTTGAGAGTTGAGAAGGAAAAGTGGTGTGGTGGAGGAAAAAAAGAGATGGAAAATAAAAGGTTAACACATGAGGGAGAAAATAGGTTAACATGTGGGTGACATAAATGTGTCAAAGTAGAGTTTTTATACACATGGCACTAGATTGGTTGATGGTGAAATAATTGAATCACAATCTAAGACTTGACTTATCACCTCGATATAACAAAAATAGTCTCATGCTGTCGTACAATCTTTTAATTCAATTTTTATTCTTACTACTAAAATTTGTCCAAATTACCTATAAATTTTACTATTATTTTTACTTTTGTCACTTTATGTTATTGTCTATGACAAAAAAAAAATCTTAAAATTACTGAAAATCATAATAGCTTTGGAGAATAAAATTTTGTGTTACATATGATTTGACTAAATTTACTCTACTTTTTTCAGATACGAAATAGCTAAGTCACTTAGAATAATATTTGGGCAACAAAATGTTTTAGTCATAAAATATAGTATTAATTAAAACAATACTTTTGACTACTATTTTTTTAGTTTTGTCACAGTAAATAATTATTTATAACCAGAAAATGAGGTCTTAAAATTACAAAATACAAGAATAGCTTTTGAGACTAATATTATGTGTCACAAATGGTTTGCTGAAATTTACACCCATCTTTTAGTGAGGAAATAGTTTTGTCACCTATAATTATATTTTTCAACAAATTATTTTGTCATAAAAGATGAAATATTGTCCTCAAATGTTTAATTTTAGAGGGAAATTTATGCGACCAAGAAAAAATGTCTTGTTGTGACTAAATAATATTTTTCGTAAAAAAGTCTAATCAATGACTAATTAACGAGACTCAAAACAAAAATTATTGGTTATAAAATATAACACAAGTTAAGATGAGACTATTGGCTACGATTTAAAAAATTTGTCACAATAAGTACCATTCTTTGACCAAAATTAAAATTGTTGTAAAAAACATCGTTTTAAAAAGTCAAATTTCTTGTAGGATATATATGTATATAGTCTTTCTCTCATGCAGACACTCTTATTTTTGTTTCAATTGACTATTAAACATGTGGTTTCATAAAGTTAGTGTTCAATTAATTATAAAGGTACATGGCTTAATTACTTGTCCGCATAAGAAAAATGAGGATGCCCATATCAGATAATTTCTCTTCCACACTTTATAAAGGGTGGACTCCGTTGATGTAAAGCAACAATTTGAAAACGGTAGTTAGATTTGACATAAACTCTAATTAACAGTTTTAGTCCAAGTAAAACACTTTAAATCCCTAGTTTGATATGAGCATCCTGTAGTACGTGTATCAAAAACAAAAAATCCGACATAGCCATCGATTGGTGAGGATCAATAAAGATGATAAGAAACGAATAAACTCAGCAAACCTAAATTTAAAAATAAGAAACGCAGGGATTTACGATGGTTTGGCCAAGATGTTTTTGTGAATGGTGATGGCTAGAGTGAATCAATCATCATGGCTTTAATTAATTCAAACTATATATAATTGATTAGCTTTTGTTTTGCTCTCTTTTAACAATCCTCTGGATTTCTGGAACTGTGCCACCTCACTTTGACCTCTGATGATGATAGCATGAGTCTTATCAGAAAACGGTTATTGAACCAGCAATTGGTTTAGCATCTAATTAGGTTTGCATTTGATTTGATTTGATGATACTTCTACTACTGGAATAATCAATCGAAGGATGATGTTATATGATCATCTCTAATTCAAATTTCTATATTGAATTTGTGCATAATTGTAATTATTTTCTATATGTTGTCTAAAGTATTTAGCTAGTTAATTAGCTAAGCAAACCTGAATTACTAACAAACATGATACAAAAACCAACGGTTTTGCTGCATTACTAATTGAGATTTATAGAGAATTCATTAGCCAGCCAGCCTCTTCAGGAAATATGAAGGAAAGTTTCTCTTACTTGTTCTTCACAAAGAATTTTACTTGCAACCAACTCCAAATGGCTGAGTTAACGTGCATGTATTAATTTTTCCAAATATTTCTTTGGAGAGTGAAATCAAACTCAACTGAGTACGTAGAAGGCTTTGATGGCAGAAGAGTAGCTTTTTTCCATTCTTTATCTTTACGCTTGTATCTAACCTGAAGGTATATGGCCTAGCCTGGCTAGGCATAGCGCAGATCATGACTGCAAGGGACGGCGTGTGAGCTAAAAAAGAACAGCAAGCAAACACTTGGGACATAATGAGCCGTACCCCTCAACCAAGCTGAAATATCACAAATATGCAAATTAACAAACAAAAGAAAAAACTTATGCACAAATTCAATATAGAAAAATTCCATTCCTCCTCAAGTACTTGTGCCATTGTGCCACTGCAAATAAGAACAGGTTTATCATGAAGCATTCGAAAGCCATGTAAAAAATAGCAATTAATACAAGCCTTCTTCTAAGTGGTCCCGGAAAATATCGTGCATAAGACTGCGCCGGTGGCTCTTGCCGTCATATTGACTATATAAATGATGAACTGGAGAGAAATAAGAGATCGTTGCAAAGATTGAGGAGATCAAAAGAAAAGAAAAGAAAAGAAAAGTCATGATTAATTTTATTACTCAAATTCGCAATGATCTACCATCCAGTGAAAGCTCATGGAAAGAAGTGGCTGCTGATGTGTAGAATCCATGACTCATCAATGAATTATTCGCTGCAAAACTAAGAGAATGATATCAAGAGTATTGTTTGGATGATAAAATAGGGTCACCACAATAAGGCTTTACTATGTGCTCACCTCGCCATATAACACAGTCAGAAGGAACCTGATGAGCAGGATTTAGGCGATGGGACGATTAAACTAAAGATAGACCTAGTCAAAACCACTTGCTCCATCCTCTCTGAAAAATCAGGGATTAAACCCTATTCCTAAACCAACTACCCGTTATGCAATGGTCCAAAGGAGAGAGGATTTTAATCCACATAAAACTCCCAAAGAGTCCAAAGGAAGGGAAATTCTTTCATCTTATTCAATCTCATTCTCTAGATAATCTTATTTTACTGAATTGAAATTCTTTCTTTACTTCTATCATCTTTATCTCTCTTTTTGTTTTCTTATTTAAAGGGGGAGAGCTTCTTCTTATGTTTTTCTTTGATTCAATTTTTACACATCAGACGTTTTATTTTTTATTTTTTCAATAAACCCATGAAACTGACTTGAGTGTTGGAAGGTTTAGTTTAAGAAAAACTTTTGGTGCCCTTGACAGTTTTTGTGGTTGTAGGTGCTTAGTAAGGTTCAATTTATGGTCGCCAATTCTTGCTTGGATTGCTAGATAAAGGCAAAATTATCTCCCATACAAATAAATTTAGATGCTAATGTTGGGATGTAGTTGGTAGCTTACACACCAACACAACTAGATTTTCGATGGTAAACCTATGTAAATAATAAGTTAATTTAGAGTTATTTTAAGTGTGAACTCGGCCATTTATAGATGGTAAACCACAATTTGAAATCGGTAGTTGAATTTAGCATGAACTAATAAACCATGTACTACTGTTTGGAGCCAAAAATAACTCAAGTAATGTCACATTAAGTTCCAAATAAATGAATAACCCATAAATGTATACATGTTGTCACGTCAATAAATATTTCTTTCTTTTGCAGCTAATTCATTTGATCAATAATTAATGGATTCTACACATCCATCTATCTGTTACAAGAAATCCTAGAGTACATTCGATGTATTATACATGTTGTTTAATTAAATTTAGTTGTCAATTACATGATGATTTTTTAAAATAAATGCACTCTAAAATCTCTCCAGTAGTCACTCCTCTCATGAAGCTTTCTCTAGATTGGATTGAAATGTAATAATCATCATGATATTAATTCAAACTATATATATAATAATGTTCCAATGAAGGATCCTATATGGACTTTTAAAAGATAAAAAAAAACAAATACCCCAATATCATCATGTTAACTACTAACTGGACACCAAGTGTGACTTAGTGTATTAGTTACTAACTTAGGTTTGGTTAATTAACACTCAATTTAAGTTTAATTTGTGGGCGAACCTTTTAGACTTTTCAAGTTTCAAGCTTCAATGAATAGCTTATCATCATTGAACGGGCATGATATTCAAGCCTTTTGCGCTTCAATTGTAAAGGTATCAATTACCAAGTTCGAGTTTTTATCTTTTTTTTTTTAATACTGTTATACAGGATTGTTACTGATACTACATCAGAGATTACAATTTATAATTTATATTTACAATTAAATTATACAACTAGGAACTCATACAATTTACAATTTATATTTACAATTAGATTATACAACTAGGACCTCCTCATAGCGTATACATTGATCTTCTGAAGCACTGCCCAGATTCTTTAAATCATTTCTAATATTTAGAGATTATAGTTTACAATTTATATTTATGATTAGATTATACAACTGGGACCTCCTCATAGCGTGTACATTGATCTTCTGAAACAGTGTCCAGATATTTTAAACCCTTTCTAATATTCAAATAGTGTCTACTCCACTTGTATTTCATGACAGAGAGACTATCTCTACTCAATTTTTATTTAGAGATTATAATTTACTCATGGCTATTACATCAGAGATTACAATTTACAATTTATATTTACAATCAGATTATACAACTGTCTAAACCCAGATTTTTTAAACCCTTTCTAATATTCGGCTTGAACCCTTACTCTCACCATTGTAAGTGTAAGGGCTCGTCTACTAGGGCAAAGGTCCATTGGTACCAAGTTTGAGTTTAGTTAGGTTAATGAGCTCAAACTTTGAGAACGACATGACGTTAGGTGTTTGAATCTCCAACCGTCATGTCCTTTAGATGTAGTCGACTGGACACATGCAATGCGTGTGACAAAGAAGAACTATAAGTCAATACAGTTAAGTGACAAGCACGTGAGGTCCAAAATAGATTCGCTCAAAACAACAAGCATTGAACGTCGCATAGGCTTATCAATTAAGTGGCATGCGTGGATCACTTGATTTCCGGTTAGTTAGAGGCGATTGACTTCGCGGGAAAAATCTGAGCAAGTTGCTCGACTCTAGAAGCGGCTTGTCAAGGATGGGCTAATCAACACGCTTCATTCTCAGAGGTCACTGAGAGAAAAGAGAGTGTTTTAGAGAAATAATATAACACCCTAGGTGAATCCCACATCGGCAAAGCACATGAGAGATGCTGGGTTTATAAATGGTGATCCACACCTTAATTGGTAAGACGCGTTTTGGGGTGTATGGGCGCCCCAGAAACAAAATTGTCCGGGCCTTGTTAAGGCCCAAAGCGGACAATATCTTGCCAGGTCTATGCTGGGTCATGACATATGGTATCAGAGCAGTTCCGCGTGTCCTCTTGAGCGATGGTGGGGCAAACCTCAGTGAGGATGCGAAGTTCCAAAGGTGGGGTGTATGTAACACCCAAGGCGAATCCCACATTGGCAAAGCACGAGAGAGATGTTGGGTTTATAAAGGGTGGTCCACACCTTAATTGGCAAGACGCATTTTGGGGTGTATGGGCGCCCTAGAAACAAAACCGTGCGGGCCTTGTTAAGGCCCAAAGCGGACAATATCTTACCAGGTCTAGGTTGGGTTATGACAGATGGTATCAGAGCAGCTCCACGTGTCCTTTTGAGAGATGGTGGTGCAAACCTCAGCGAGGACGCTGAGTTCCTAAGAGGGGTGTATGTAACACCCTAGGTGAATCCCACATTGGCAAAACACGGGAGAGATGCTGGGTTTATAAGTGGTGATCCACATCTTAATTCATAAGATGCGTTTTGGGGTGTATGGGAGCCCGAAAAATAAAATCGTGCGGGCATTGTTAAGGCTCAAAGTGGACAATATCTTGCCAGGTCTAGGTTGGGTCATGACATATGGTATCAGAGTGGCTCCGCGTGTCCTCTTGAGCGATGGTGGGGCAAACCTCAGCGAGAACGCTGAGTCCCTAAGGGGGGTGTATGTAACACCCTAGACGAATCCCACATAAGCAAAGCACGGGAGATGCTGGGTTTATAAGTGGTGATCCACACCTTATTGACTTCAAGAATTAGATAAAGATTAATGAAATCCTTCAAAAACTAGAGTAGAGCAGACAGCACATTAATTTAGAGGAAGAAGAAACAAAATGGAATAATGATTCAACACGCATTAGTTTCCCTCTAATTTTCACAACTTTCTAAATCAGATTTCATACAATTCAAGAAAGCTTTAAACATCTCAGAATTTGATCAATATGAGACGCAAAATACCACAAGACAGAGAATACAAAGTGACCTAAATAAAATACAAGAACACTCCGAAACGTTAAGTCCCTCAACATTCAATTATCTCTCCCAACAAACAATCAATAAATTCCCCACTTTATTATCAAGGTTTCTAAACTTCCATGTTTCAAGATTAAAGGAAAATAAAGCAAACTTTCATGCATGGCTGGAAATGAAACAAATCAAGAGAGAAGAAAGAACGGATACCTTTAGCAATTGATCCCAACCTTTCACTGCCACAATCCCAACAAACGTAGGCAGCAAGAAAATCACGCTAGCAATGATATCATCCTGTCCACCAATCTTGAAACCACCATAAATTAAGCCTCCTTTAGTCAAGCATTTTGTACGCCGCCCAGCCACAGTGTAGAGCAAGAAACTTGATCAGCCTCCTAGCATTAATGCCGGCTTCCCCTTCATCACTTTTTAGCTTGCAGATCACAGCAGTTATGTATATGGCAGAGAATAATTTCAAGAATAACCCTTTCCAGGTGGAGTCAATTATTCAAGAAGAGCAAGCAAGACCACTTTATTCCATATTTGATAAACGGAGTGGCCGAGAACTTCTCTATATTTTGCTTCAATCTGACCATTAACCGAAAACTTGCTGGAGTTTCTATGAGCCAGACAAGCAACACGAAGGTGATGACATATTCGTTTTGTCGCTGCCAAATGAAAATTGATAGCATGACAGAAGAAACAATAATGAAGAAGTAGCAAAAGTAGTTCCATATGATTCAGAACGCTTGTTCGTCTTGTTCCTTGTAACTTTCTCTTTCATTTGTAATTCTTGAATCTCATTGTTAACGAAAGCTTAGTGCAGTGGATGCTTTTATTTAAGCCAAGCTTGAAGCACTAAAACTGCCTTGTGTCATTTACTTTGATTTTTATTCTTGTTTGTTGCAGCAGGTGATTTCTCAATTTAGGCTTTGTTAAATTCATTATTGATTTCTTGAATCAAAGGTCTTGGGTTATTTAGTTTTGATATGTATCACTCATCTGATCACGACAATAATATTTAATTTTGACTCGCTACCTCCAACTCCCAATTAAAAAAATTAGCTTAATTTTCTACACTAAAGCGTTTTCTACTTCAATTCAAAAGGCGTTAAGGTCTTGTTTTCTGCTTCAATTCATAATTGTTTTATCTTTTATGTGTTGGGTCCATGAATAATTTGTTTAAAGGGTTTGCTTTTATGATTTTGCCCTTACCTAACAAAGGGATGATATGTCAAACCTCCTACAAATTCCCCGATAGAAATATCACTACTCATATTTTTAAAAATAATGACACAACAATAAAAAAAATTAAGCGAACAAACACCTCTTGTACAAAATGAGTTACCACTTTACAGTTCAAAGTTTGATCCAACAAAATAAAAAACACTGCCTTTTTAAAGCGGACTTCAAGCTTCATAGTTGTGTTGATAGGGGTTGGGACTTGAATATCAATGAAACAAATCACTCATTTTTCACGCTTATTTAATAATAAAAATAATAATAATTAGTAGCATAGTGCGAAAACAGTTGGCTAGTTAAGTGAAAAAAGCCATAAAATGAAATGAAAGATAGCGGAGAAAATTTTATTTTTTGACCTCATTAAATAATAAAGAAATATTTGGTTACAGAAAAAATGAGCTGACAACAAAAATAAATGTTTTCCATAAAAAAATAATGAATTTGTTATTATACATATTGGTAATGTAGATTGGAACTGTTTAATAACTTTTTAAGCAATATAAATGATATAAAGATGAGGGGACGGTATATAATTTAGTATTATATTGTTTTTTTTTTTTTTTACATAGAGCGAAGTGCTATAATAGCTATTATTTTGGTAGAGGAAAAAATTTGATTAAAATAATATAAATTTTTTTTATTTAAAGTCTTTTAGGAGCTGACTTATTTTTTCACCTTTCTATTCACTACATAGGTAAGCAAATAAATACTTGAATAATTAAATTAAAAGAGGCTTTTGGTGATGCTCTAACACTAAAGACCAAATCACTTAATTTAGTTTTTCTTATTTCAAGTGAGCTAAGAATTACGTTTACAACAAAACTCTATGCCCTTAATTTGGCATAGAGTGAGCTAAGAATTACGTTTACAATGAAACTCTATGCCCTTAATTTGGCTTCTTACAATGAACACCCAGATCGGGCTTAAAAGGCCTAACATAAGGCTTTTTTTTATCTAAATTTAAAAATTTGTTATTTTAATGAAATTGACCTTGAAAATATGAACTTTAAATGTTTAAAATTTTAAATATATATAATAAATGGACAAAATAAATATAATTGTTTAAGATAATATAATTTTATAATTTTTTTTCATAAAATCCGGGTGCCGGACGGACTACATGTTTATCAAGTGAAGCCTAGGTCCGACCTAGCCTCATCCTCGGGTTGCCCGGGTCCGGGTCGGGCGGTATTTTTAACATCCCTAGTGTCTACAAAAATATTCAACCATTTTTTCTACCTTTTGTTAAAAAAATGATGTGGCTATTTAATCCCACTAAATTATTAACTCAATTATTAGACTCACTCATATTTGAATCCCAATTTATCTCTTTAGCCTCATTTTTTTTAATTAATCCTATTTATTTTCAAAACTGCCCTTATTTATAATTCTTTTTATTGTTTTAAAATGTTACAGAGATTAACCACGCCGCAAAAGTATCATAGCAGCTGTTGGAGAGCTTCTGGACCGCGTTTGCCCATTTGCAGCATTTCTAGTGGTGAAGAGTGTTTTGATGACGAACTCCCATAATTATGAAAGTTATTATGAAAGCATAATTTATCCATGCAAGGAATAAAAAAAATTGAAAATCATCCACTTGAATGGAAAATATCGAAACATAAAAATTTAAAAAAATAATCAAAAGCAAAATGAAAGCAGGTTTGACTTTGGAAGCCATGAATTTGAGTAATGTAAATAACTTCTAAATTTTACCAAGTAAATTGAATGCAAACTACAAAATAACGAAGATGAATTTGGGATTTTGTTATAGGTATTTTCAAGGCTCTCTTTTTGTTTCTAAAAGAGTGGTGTGATGATGAGGATCGACTTGTGGCGAGGAAGATGAGTGGTGGTGGCAGGGAGGGAGGAGTATAGATCAGATAGGAAATGATATTTTTATAATTATCTTCTATGAGCAATTCTAAAATTTTTTGGGTATAGAAATGGAGGCTAATGAGATAAATTGAGGGATTTCCTTGGGAAAAAATATAAGCTTAATGACATAACAACACGTGTCAATATGAATTTTTATAACCATAAGTAATCATTTGGAGGTACCCGGCCTATACCAGGCATACTTGATAAAGAAATTATTCAAAATATTAGCTGTATAAAATATCTCTATCGCCCAAAAGACAATATTTTGATGAATTTGTCTTACAATGTTTCCAAAAGATCATGACATATCATCCATTCGCATTATGTATAAGTATGTATATATTTTAGTATAAGAAAAACTAATTTACTTACTGAGCTTTGTATTCATTATAATTTATTGTGATTTAATTTCTGGAAATCAAGATTGATTTGTGATGAGTGAGAAGAAGGACTTGAATTGAGAATGGTAGATGGTTTGGCCAAATTCTTAAATTATTCCACTGTCTATTGTATTTGAGGCTTAAATTGTTATTGATTATAAAGAGTTATTTAAGTTCGTACGTGAGTTGTGGTTAGATTTTCCCTCAGAGTTCGGGCTGAGGTGTTACGTAACTACTGAAGGCTGAGTACTTTGATTTTACTTTATTTGATTGACCTGCCGATTTCTGCTATGACTACTTGCCATTGGCTCATCTTCTGGGCTCCCATTTTTTTCAAAATGTATTCTGTAAACTGAATTCATGTCAGGTACCTACCACGCATTAACTTACCCAGATCACCATCAGCATTAAAACTTATAAAAGGGAAGAAAGAAACCTAACCGTATGATTTTCTTTAATTAATTTTATTTTGTTTTCCTTGGAAATGCTTTTAAGTTTTGTGAAGCTGAATTCACAGTTTCTCTTGCATTCTAAGGTTGCAGACTTGCTGTCCTTCTGCACAAAATTCATGCTGTTGGTTAGATCATGACCTCTCCAAATATCCCTGCAACAATTTTGTGGCCAAACGCTTTTGCAACAGAGCTGATGTTTGTTTGTTTCCACACAAGGTACCTTCTTCTTGATAACCGTAATAATCTTCTTCGTTAGTGCCACTGTCATTGCTTTGAATTCCTGTGTAGTGTGATTTCATAAGCATTTGGTTTAAGGCTTCATTGTACTTCATGATAATCAACAAAGGATATGTATTTGTATATATACGTATATGTATATATATGATGAAGAGAGAAGATTAAAGACTGGTTAGCAATGTATAATAATCGGAAATGGGGACAAGTGATTGATGCACATGCAAGTTAATTAAAAAATTAACTTAATTATGCATTAAACCGTTTTCTGCTTCAATTCAAAGGGAATTAAGGTGGTGTTCGGTAAGAACTTAGAAAGAACGGAATAGAAAAAGAAAATCAATGGAGAAATGAATGGGATGGGGAGTGGCTGCCCGCTTGTAGCATCCATGATTGATCAATTAAATTATCTGCAAAACTTTGAAAAATCCGCACATGAATGTTCAAATAATTACAATTGTACACAAATTCAATATACAAATTTAAATTAGAGATGATCGTACAGCATAATCCTTTGATTGATTATTTTAGTACTAGAAGTATCATCATATCAAATGCAAACTAAATTAGATATTAAACCGATTGATGGTTCAATATCCGTTTTCTGATAAGATTCATAAATCCTTGCATTTCTTATTTGTAGAGTTAGGTTAGTTGTTGTTTATTAGTTTCTTATCATCTTTATTGATCCTTATCGATCAATGGCTGTATCACATATTTTGTTTTTGGTACACTTAGTACAAGGTGCTTATACCAATACGGGGATTTTTGGCTCCGATCTTAAGTGTTTTACTTGTACTAAAACTGTTAATTAGAGTTTATGTCAAATTTAACTACCGTTTTCAATGGTGGCTTGGCAAACCAAGTCCACACTTTATAAAGTGCAAAAGTCGTCACTTGAAAATGACTCCATATATACATATATATAGAAATTCTAATGTCAAGGCATTCTCATTTTCCTTTTTTCCCTTGCGAGACAATCTATTCAGGCATATAACTTTATAAGGCACAGGATTGCAGGGTATCATTAATTAATTAATTAAGATTAACTTTATTTTTTTAAAAAAATTTAATTAGCATTTGAGATTGAGTCTAATATAGATTTTAATTTGTTGTATTATTGCAATATAATGCATGCTTCTCCAGATTCATTATGTACCTAATTATATCGCGTGGCAATCTATAGCAATCCTCTGTGTCAATTATTTCCATCTAGCTGTTGAACATCTTGCGTACAAGATTGCCGGTGGCACCCCGCCTTTCGCCTTCGCAAACAGCCTCACCTTGGGTCTATAAGTGTAACACCTGCTGAGCTGGCGGCCGAATTGCAACACCTAGATATCACGCATATTATGACTTATGTGACAAGCTTGAATTTCAAGAGTGCACTTATCTTTATCTTCTCATCCTGCACCAAATAGATAAGGACAAGGATTCTCTCCTAGTGTTTTTTCTCTCCTAATCTCTCATAGTGAAATAAGTGACCAAGATTGAATTTTAAATTTTAATGTTGACAATTAAAACAGTTTTATTTATTTTATTTACAATTAAACCAACTTTTTTCCATTAAATTTGAAAGACTAGGAGATACTAGGAGCGAAAAACACTAAGAGAGGATCCTAATCCTATAAATAAATGTAGGGCATGTTTGGTTGCAGTGTTTAGAGATGATGTCCAATTTAACTTGGATTTAAAATCTTAATTAAATTATGATGTATATCCTAGCTCCTAAGTTGATGCATTATTTATAGGTATTTAATGCTTGTACAAACATCTTCGGCCACATGTTAGTTTTGCTTTAATTTTCAGATAATTTCATTTGATCAGTGATGGATTCAACCCATCATCAATCTCTCCTCTCCATGAAGCTTTCGCCGGACTGGACCTATATGCTTAAGGCGGTAATTAATCATCATAATAGTAATTTAAACTATAATTAATTAATTAGTCAGTTTATTTTCTCTTTACCATTCTCTTGATTTCTCCAGTTCATCATTGGTAAATTTAGTCCAGCAGTAGTAATCGGCGCAGTTGTCGTATACATCATCTTTACGGAGCCGAATAACAGGCTTAGCACTGGGGATAAGGCATTCACTGCAATTTGTTTCTTGGCCTTCGAATGTTTCATGACCCTAATCCTCTTCTTACTTGCCGTGGCACAATGGTATAAGTACTTGAGGCTCTGGCGAGAGGTAATTACTGATTCATTGCCCACAGGATATGATTTAATAAAGTTAATATTCAATTAATTAAAAAAAAAAAAACTAAGGTTATCTGCTGGGGAGAATTTCCATTCGACTGATTGTATCTTTTCCACATTATTTACTTTTCATATTGTTAATTTTAGGATGAGGACTGGAAGAAACTTGACATCCATCCCCCAGATGGAGCGGATTGCAAGGCAGAGGATTGCAGCGTAAGAAATAGTCCTTTTTTTCGTATGCTATTGACATTTACCATCAAATAATCTATCCAGAATTTTACCCTCAAATTAACAAAATAAACAAATAAATAAATAACAGAGAGTGGAGTGCACATTAAAAATAAAAATAGCCATTAAGAAAGAGATATTTTACTTTAAAAAGAAAATTGAGTTTTAAGATAAAGATAAGTCAAATACGATGCCGAACATAATTAAATATATAAAGAAATTAGCTCAGAATCGAATAACTTAATAGTTAATACCTTGATATCGATTTATTCAATTTGAATGCGAGATTTTGGAATTGAAAATTAGGAATTCATTGGTTTTCATTTATTTTGTTTAATCTATTTTTTACTCACATGTCACCTTGAGTTTGTCCATAACTCATAGGTAAACCATACCCAACCCATTATGAAATGATTTCTTATATAAAAACTTAAATTTAACTCATTTTATGTTTTGTCCAACCAAACCATTTTATTTGATTTAGTTATGGTAAATCCATGTGTTGTGGGCTTATGCCCAGCCCTACCCTCAATAATTGAGAGAGGAATTAAGTTGGGGATTCGAACCCATTTGTGAGAGCATGGGTTCAATTAAGAGTAGTCTAATCTAATAGATTTTGGTTTCTTGTATTAATTGCTGCAATGCATGCTTCTCCAGATTTATTTTCAACCTGACTATTGTGTGGGGGAATCTGTAGCGATCTTGGTTATCAATTATTTCCACCTAACAGTTGAACAAATTGTATACAAGACCTCTGGTGGCGCCCCGGAGTTCATCTTCACAAACAGCGGTTCTTTCGTGTTTTTTTTGGGATCAATACAATTTGTGATGCTGCACTCCATCGTAATGATCACTGATGCTGATAGCTTGAATCTTATTAGAAAACGGATACTGAACCACCAATTGGTTTAATATCTAATGAAGTTTGTATTTGATTTGATTTGATTTGATTTGATGATACTTGTACTGGGACAATAAAATTGACGAAATTTTTCTGTATTGAGCGTTCAGTAGGAGCAGTACGATTTACAATCCCAGATTATGAGCGTTTGGCATCCATTATTTTCGGATCAATAAAATTTAGATTACTACGTTGAAAATTTATAAGGGAAATGGATTAGTTAAGTTTTGATTTAAGTGTCATTACATTGTCCTTATAATATCGAGAATTGCGTCAAGAAGAAAAGGGTTATCAAATCTCCAATGATAGTCATTGTATTACTTCTAAATTCGAATTTAATTATCAATTAAAAATTGATTTCCCAAAATTCATAGATACGAAAGAAACAAATGGTAGGCAATCTGATAAAATTTTGAGAGTATTCGAGAATTTTCAAATTGTAAATTGAAAGGACTAAAAGTAAGGCTAGATTTGGGGCATTTATCTAAATTTGTGGAGAAAAGTCTAAAATTTTAAAGAATGGGGAGATCCTTGATTTTTGACCACTCCATTTCTCTCATTAACCCTCATTTCTATGCCGAAAAATTTTTAGCATTGCTCATAGAAGATAATTATAAAAATATCATTTTCTCTCTCATCTATACTCCTCCCTCTCTAGTACCACCACACGTCGTCATCACCCCAAGTCAATCCTCATCATGACACCAGTCTTTTAAAAACAAAATGGGTGCCTCGAAAATACCTATAACAAAATCCCAAATTCATCTTCATTACTTTTGAGTTTGCATTCAATTTACTTGGTAAAGTTTAGAATTTATTTAGATTACTCAAATTCATGGCTTCCAAAGTCAAACATGCTTTCATTTTGCTTTCGATTATTTTTTTAAAAATTTTTATGTTTCGATATTTTGCATTCAAAGGGATGATTTTTATTTCTTGCATGGATAAATTATGCTTTCATAATTATGGGTGTTTGTCATCAAAACACTCTTCACCACCACAAATGCAGCAAATCAAATGGGCGAACGCGGTTCAGGAGCTATGATAGCTCCTGTGGGATGGTTAATCTCCGAACGTTTTAACCAATAAAAAGAATTATAAATAAGGGCAATTTTGGAAATAGATAGGGTAAATAAAAAAATGGAGGCTGAACCACTCAAGAGGCAAATTGGGGTTCAAATATCACTACCTAATTTAAAAAATTTGAGTGATAAGTTTAACAACTGAGTTTAAAGAGTAAATTGGTGAGATTAAATATTCCCATATTTTTTTTTTTTACGAAGTTAGAAAAATGGTTGATTTTTTTTTTTTAGACAATAGGGATGTCAAAAGTACTCACCTGCTAAGACTTGGGCGACCCTGGGATGAGTTGGGTTAGACCCTGTCTTCACTTGATAAGCCCGAAGTTCAGCGCAATACCTAGATTTTATGAAAAAAATTTATAAAATATATGTTATCTTAAATAATTGTATTTATTTGGCCCACTTATTACATATATTCAAAATTTTAGATATTAAAAGTTCATATTTTCAAGCCCAATTTCATCAAAATAAAATTTAAAAAATCATAAAATTATAAAATAAATTAAAAATATATACATATGTAAAAAAAATACATATATAATATTATAAATTATTAAATCCAAGTTTTTTCAGTTCGGATTTAAAAAAAGGGCCCAGTGTGGTTTTTTAAGCCTGGTACAGGTGTTCATTGTAAAGCTCAATTAAGGCCATAAAATTTCATTGTGAACATAATTTTTAGCTCCCGAAATAAGAAGCTAAATTAAGTGATTTGGTCTCTGGTGTTAGAATATCACCAGCAAACTTTCAAATACTTGTTTTCTTACCTATGTGGTAAACAAAAGAGTTAAAAAAATAAGTCATCTCATAAAAGACTTTTCAAATAAAAAAAAATTTGTATTGTCTTCATGAAACTTTTTCCTCTACCATAATCATATTAAAATTAAAATAATATCAAATAATATACCGTCCCTCATATTTGTACCATTTATATTGTTTATAAAAGTTATTAAATGGTTCCTACCTACATCACCAATATAATAACAAATTCATTACTTTTTTTACACAAAATATTTATTTTTATTTTTAGATCATTTTCTCTGTAACCAAAAAATAAAATTTTCTCTGCTATATTTCTTCTCGTATTGTGGCTTATTTTCATTAAACTAGCCAACTATTCTTGCAGTGAGCTTATTATTATTATTATTATTATTATTATTATTAAACAAGCGTAAAAAATGACAGATTTGTTTCATTTACTCTTCAAGTTTTGGAGGCAGTTCTGCAAGTCAGGTATCTCGACTCCCAATCCTTATTAATACAACGGCAATCCCACTGGCTATGAAGCTTGAGCTCTGCTTCAAAATGGGAGTATTTTTTATTTTGTTGGATCAAACTTTGAAATGTAAATTGGTAACTCATTTTCTACAAGTCATAAGAGGTGTTCGTTTCTTTTTTTTTTTTTTTTTCTGTTGTGTTATTATTTTTAAAAATATGTCGGTTAATTAGGATATAAATATAAGTCATGGAATTATGGTGCATGTATTGAGAAAAAATCAAACAAAGGCTCTTTGGAAATAAACCTCACGATATCTCTCCTTCCTCTCTGTATCTAGTACTTATTACCCAGCAACTTTCACTTTAATCCCATACACTCTTCATATAATTACTTCCCAAAAATTCCAACACATATGAGGCATGACAATCTTTTGGAACAAATTTCTTATCGAAGGGACTCATAGATGCATCAGGAGCAAAACATCCTGGTGCTATAGGTTATACTCATTGGGGTTATAAAGTTATCTCACATGACTCCTACATTGATTATTTTTGGCTGCAAGGTTTTGTCATATTTTCAGGTGTTCTAAAGTTCAGCATAATGTCTGAGCCTTGGAATGCTCTTACTTCAATACTTATTTTACCCTTCATTCCTTTTTTTTACTGATTGGATTGTGTTCTAAAACATGGTGATGGCTTGATAACTTCTTAGTAAAGGAATCCCTAGCTGACAAAGTCCATTATTCATACATTCTTCCTGATTTTACTGGTAGAGACCGTTCACGAGCTGGCCTTATTCTCAAGCTCTAGTTGTTCTGGCACCGTTGAAACCAATTCGTAGGAGCAATTAGGATGGTTTAATGCAACTATGTCTCAGAGCCTTATTCTCAACTTAAGAAAAGTATCAGCGACGGCAAGAAACTTAGAAAGGGCAATGGGGAGAAAAAATGCTAGCTATGTCTCAGTTGCCTTCTAGTATTACTTAATTTTTCTTATTACAATTACGGAGCCATGAGTAACTTTGCACAGATCAAAGCAGCTCTATAAAAGGGTAATTCAGGGGGCATTGTCAGCATGAGAGTTTACGACTGCATCATCATTGAGCTTCAACCAGCCCGGAGGAGGGTTTTTTCCAATTCATTTGAACAATCATGTGCGGATTTTTCATAGTTTTGCTGCTAATTCAATTGATCAATCATGGATTCTACAAGAGAGCAGCCACTCCCCATCCCATTCATTTCTCCATTGATTTTCTTTTTCTATTTCGTTCTTTCTAAGTTCTTACCGAACACCACCTTAATGCCCTTTGAATTGAAGCAGAATACGGTTTAATGCATAATTAAGTTAATTTTTTAATTAAGAATTGGAGGAAGCGAGTCAAAATTAAAAGTTAATGTTGTGATTGGATGAGTGATGCAACCCAAAACTAATCACACCAAGACCCTAAATGAAGCAATCAATATTGAATTTAATAAAATGTAAATCAAGAAATCGCCTGACACAGCAGACAAGAACAGAAATCATAGTAAAAGACGCAAAGAAACCTCTACGGGTGCTTGATCAAATAATTTTTGAGCAACTTTATTTGGCTGACCATCCGAGTTCAAATCTAAGGGAGATAGAGGATTAAAACATTGATCTGAGCGTTGTTCACCCCTACCTTTTTTCAAAGGTGAAAAGTTAAAAAATACACAAATCAATTTTAGTGGTTCAAGCATACTTAAGGGCCTACATCCACTGTACTAGGCTTTCATTAAAAATGAGTTTCAAGGATTACAGATGAAAGAGAAAGTTACAACGAACAAGATGAACAAATATTCTCTCGCTAACTCGCTCTCACTATCTCGCAATTGTCACACAAAGATCAAGCACTCATCAGCCTTACAACGACTATTTTTTGGCAACCCGTAAGCTCTGCAAGCTTTCCTGCGGTATCTAACGGCTTTAACCGTCTTGGGCACGTGTCACACGATTAGGAACTCAAGCATTCCAAAACGACTTCCTGCTGCTGCCGTTTTGTTTATATCTTTCAACCTGTTTGGCTTCAGCTTGAGTACGTACGCGTCACGTGCTAACTTAAGTAACTCTGCGACGACTCCTGCTTGACGTCCTCTTCTTCAATACAAGGAACAAAATGAAGGCTGTTTCCGCGCTTGGGCAACTTGCCCAAATGTTTCCCGCCAAAGTCTAACCGTCTCTAACAAACCGAACACCGCGTGATCAACACGTTCCACTCAAGAGATAAACGGCGTTCAATGCTTGTCGTTTCGAGCAACT
This sequence comes from Murraya paniculata, assembly GCA_030449075.1. Classification (NCBI taxonomy): domain Eukaryota; kingdom Viridiplantae; phylum Streptophyta; class Magnoliopsida; order Sapindales; family Rutaceae; genus Murraya; species Murraya paniculata. The sequence goes on along the minus strand of JAEVFN010000122.1, from coordinate 213,595 downwards.
CTGTTCCGGATCCTCACGTGCTCGTCGCGTGTCTCACATAGTTGTAATGCCCGACGATTCGTCTCCGTCCTACGCTTTGCATACGCCCTGTCGTTTGTAATGAAACGCCATGCCAGTTAAACATCAAGGCTCAAAACGGCATGTCGTTCGTGGAGTTTGAGTTCATCAAATCCTACATAACCAAACACGACCTTGGTAGTTGATAACTTTTCAATCGAAGCAGAAAACTTTTCGATGATGATATGCTCGGCATTGAAGCTTGAAACTTGAAAAGTCTAACCGGGGTTACTGGCAAATAAAAATTGAGTTGCGTTAGTTAACTAAACCTGAGTTAGTCACTAATAGAGTTAGTTAATAGAAAAATGGCTCCAGCTCCAGTTAGTTAAGAAAACAAACCGGAGTTATTAAAGATTCAACCGTATCAATTCTCTACAGGACTCATCTTCTTTCTTTCTTTCATTTTATTCTCCAAGATTCCTCATCATTTTTCTTTCTTTGTTTCTTTCACCACTAATATTCATCAATTGTTTCTTCATACAGCATCATGTGGACTGGTTGGGACTACGCTAGCTATTTCTTCATTTTTGTTTCTTCCTTGTTTCTGACAGCTCAAATCGTGCCAGCACAGGAAAATGTGTTCTTCGCAATCATATGGTGGGTGGGTGGACTTGTTCTATCTTTTTTGATAATGGTCTTCATACTTTACGGTCTGAAGCAGCATATCAAGGTAATCTTTGGTCGTACCAGCGTGAGATATTTTGTAAAGACTGTCTTGCTTGCTCTTCTCGAAGAAATAACTCCACTTGGAAAATTGTTTTGCTTGAAAATATCCTCTGCCATGGTCATAAGTGCTGCGATTTGCAAATTACAAAGTGCTGGAGACCGAGATAGAGATAGAGACGGAGACGGTAACAGAGACGCCGGCATTAATGAGAGGAGGAAGCTGATCAAGTTTCTTGCTTTACATTGTGCCTGGGCAGCCTACAAAGGCTTAACTAAGGGAGGCTTCGTTAATGACATGGTAAGAGGTTTAAAGAATGATGAAAGGCAAGATGTCGTTGCTGGCAACGAATGGCAAGATGTCGTTGCTGGCGCCCTTTTCTTGGTGCCAATTACGGTTGGGATTGTAGCAGTGGGAGGTTGGGCTCAGTGGCTACAGGTAGCTACCTCTTCTTTCTTTACTCTTGATGTGTTTCTTTAAAGCTCTCTTGAAATGTATGAAACCTGATACTAGAAAGTCAGGAATTACAAGGAACCTCTCTCTTTCCATGTTGAATCATGATACCATTTCTTTTTCTCCTTCCCATAACTAATGCGCCCTTTCCATGTTGAATTACATGGAACCTCTCTCTTGTCGACGCAGGGTCTCATTCGTCCCTCGGATACCGCAGCATAGCCGTTCTCATTCCTCTGTTTGGTTCTTTTCGGCAGTTTCTTCATGTTTTAGTCAGTGATGTCAAATATCTGGTGGGTGGAGGGTCCTGGTATCTCAGTTTTAGGAGCATCTTCATAGGGTTTCATTTGAACTTAAGTTTCAGCGGCTTCTTGATGTTTTAGCAATTTCTCTGTACTTTAGGCGTATGCAGTGCATTTTTTAGGTGGATGCAGGCTAGCATGTCTCAGTTGTTTGCCAATTAGAAGCAACTGGTTCATATTTTTTCGATACTGCAAGCCTGGCTTTCATCTGGCTGTGCGTGCAAAATATTTGTTTGCAGAAGAAACTAATGTAGTTGGCTCTGTCACTGCAAGTTGAAGCTTTGCGGGTTTTAAGAATTCTTTCCTTGTCATGTAAATTTGAGACATTTTGGCCATTGCATTAAGTCTCAGCAGTGAGCTCTCTTTCGGCCTTAGATTTTATTTGAATTTGTAATTCCATTGATAGATCATCTTCATTGTAAATGCAGAACAAAATGGTGTGTTCTCATCAATGAATGAGAGTTTCAGTCTGCAAATCATTTCTTTATTATATTGAATGCTGATTGATCTAATGTGCCAATTGATTTGAACCTTGGCAAACAGCGGCTCATCATCAATTCTTCACTTGAGAGTTAACAAGGTTTTGGTTCATATTCATACTCTGTTTGAGTAGGATTCAAATTGACATGGCCATAGCAAATATGAGAAACCTATTTGAAAGAAATCAACGCATATATCTAATGTCCTCTGGCATATTCTCCATCCAGAAATCACATTATTTTGATAGCAAAAGGCTAATTCGGCTCATACACATGAGCCGTCTCACTACAAATTATTGGATGCATCTGATTGCATCCACATACTGTCGAGAACCTTTCTTCAGTGCTGTTCAGATGAAAATCCTCACCTTGGCTGGAATTTTTGCTGACCAAACCCAAATTGCAAATTCTTCAGAATTATAGTCGAGCACTGATGGTGGTTGCTACTTAGAGCTGCCTGACATCCACCGTTAAACAAGTACTTGCATCGCTTGTCATAGTGCCAGAAAATTTGATCATCTCTTGCAGAGTTCCAGGGAGAGGGATGATTAATATATATATAGATATATAATCAATCATTTTCAGGTGCAGAAACACTTTTAAACTGTTTCTGCACTTGGGCAACTTGCCCAGATTAAATTCTTTATCATAATATTTATGTTGTTACTGTTGATCACTCATAAATTTTTCTCACTAGTTGCATTTATAGGGAGAAATGCGTGGTTTCTTATAACAAGTAAATAAAAATAGACAGTAAAGCTCTGTTGATTGTTCTGAATATGTTAAATTGACCTGTTGTGTTTCTTATTTTAAAGTGTACATTGAGAGGAAATTAAAGCATATAGCCAATGTCCTCTAACATATCGTCCATCCAGATGAACAAGAACTAAGAGGGAGAAAATGAGTCTTGCTTGTCTAATCATGAAGGTTCCTCTGGCACTGCATGTGCATCAATCACTTGTCCCCATTTCCGATTATTATACATTGCTAACCAGTCTTTAATCTTCTCTCTTCATCATATATATACATATACGTATATATACAAATACATATCCTTTGTTGATTATCATGAAGTACAATGAAGCCTTAAACCAAATGCTTATGAAATCACACTACACAGGAATTCAAAGCAATGACAGTGGCACTAACGAAGAAGATTATTACGGTAATCAAGAAGAAGGTACCTTGTGTGGAAACAAACAAACATCAGCTCTGTTGCAAAAGCGTTTGGCCACAAAATTGTTGCAGGGATATTTGGGGAGGTCATGATCTAACCGACAGCATGAATTTTGTGCAGAAGGACAGCAAGTCTGCAACCTTAGAATGCATGAGAAACTGTGAATTCAGCTTCACAAAACTTAAAAGCATTTCCAAGGAAAACAAAATAAAATTAATTAAAGAAAATCATACGGTTAGGTTTCTTTCTTCCCTTTTATAAGTTTTAATGCTGATGGTGATCTGGGTAAGTTAATGCGTGGTAGGTACCTGACATGAATTCAGTTTACAGAATACATTTTGAAAAAAATGGGAGCCCAGAAGATGAGCCAATGGCAAGTAGTCATAGCAGAAATCGGCAGGTCAATCAAATAAAGTAAAATCAAAGTACTCAGCCTTCAGTAGTTACGTAACACCTCAGCCCGAACTCTGAGGGAAAATCTAACCACAAATCACGTACGAACTTAAATAACTCTTTATAATCAATAACAATTTAAGCCTCAAATACAATAGACAGTGGAATAATTTAAGAATTTGGCCAAACCATCTCCCATTCTCAATTCAAGTCCTTCTTCTCACTCATCACAAATCAATCTTGATTTCCAGAAACTAAATCACAATAAACTATAATGAATACAAAGCTCAGTAAGTAAATTAGTTTTTCTTATACTAAAATATATACATACTTATACATAATGCGAATGGATGATATGTCATGATCTTTTGGAAACATTGTAAGACAAATTCATCAAAATATCTTTCTATCGGTTTCAAACTTTTATAGTTTCTTTCAACAAAATACATATCCTACAATGTGGCACTTTCTACCGTGCATAGTACTTTGCGGCATCTCCGCCTTCGAGAGGTGACCCCTATATAGTCTCAAGAGGTGGCCCTTGTTGCAAAATCTCGTAAAACAAAAATTGCATTTGCTAAAATTCACTTTCTCATTCATAGAAAACTTAATGCAAGTTCGTGCTGATGCCAGTGAAATTTCACACATACTTATGCCCATGTACATAATCACACTCAACACGTAATAACACATCACATAAACACATGGGCAAAGACATATAAATTCATATCCGTACATATAAAAAATAAGCTTTTCAAACAAGTCAAACATACATATATTGTTTATTGTGGTTCATTTAAAAGTTTAGTTTACTTACCTCTTGGCATCCTCATGTAACAAATACATACTGATATCATTGATCTAAAAATCATTAATAAAATTCTCATAAAATATAATCAAGTCTCAATCATAAATTCTAATATTCTCAAATATCTCATTTTAAACAGCTCCTATACTCAACCTCAAGTACCCAAAAGCACTAGTCCTTCTTTACATAGAGTACTTTCTTCAATTAGTGGTTGTGCTGATGAAGATTCCTTTTTTCTCAATCTTCTTCAACTGCATCATTATTTATTTACGTATGCTTCATGATGAAATGATCAGATTCATATCAAAGTTTTTTTTTTGGCATATATCAAATATATATATATATATATATATATACTTTCGCTTTGTGTTTGTGCATAAACTTTTACTTATTCCATTTACAAATTATATAAGTAAATTAATTTAAAATATAATGGAAAAGAACAATTTTGTTTGATAGGAAATGATCGTGATTTTTGATTAAATCATTTTACGAAGTTTATTGATGAAGGTTGTGCTTATATGGCTTACTTGTAGTGTTGGTTCTGAAACTACAGATCGAAAATTGTACAAGTTTGTTCCATATATTGCCACTTTATTTCACTGTTTGTAAGTAAATTAATTTTGATGGATTATGAAGTAAATTAATTTTGATGGTTTTAATTATTCCATTTAGAAATTTATAGGGGAGAGAAAAAGGAAAATCTTAAATAAAAGAAGAAAGATAATTAAATATTAAAAAGAGAAGGGAGAAAGATAATAATGAAATTAATAACTCATGTCATCTAATCTTGACCCTTCCTTTCAATCTAATCCAAATATTGAAAATTGTGTTTGAACTTGTGTTTAAAAATGTGTCACTTGAACATACATACATGTATATACATATAATACTCATCACAGAGTGTTTAAATAGGCATGTTATAATGAAACCATGCAATGCTCTCTATATTGCAACTTGTGAGAAATACTTGTATGTGTAAGTATTTTTATGTATACACACACACACATACATACATATATGTACATATAATACTCATCACAGGGTGTTTAAATTAACATGTTGTAATGAAACCATGCATTGCTCTCTATAATGCAACTTTGTGAGAAATACTTGTAAGTGATATTCAACAGCAACATGACTATTCTGATAAAGAATTCATTGCTTATACTGTTTTTGCCTTAGGCTCAGCTATTCATACATCATACTCCCCCATTCCTTTCACTTTCCCATTCATTTTCTTTTTTTCATTTCTTTCCTTCTATATTCTAACCAAACAGGACCATAATGCCTTTTGAATTGAAGAAGAAAATGCTTTAATGCCTATTCAATGAACAGATGTTCAATGAAGCTTGAAGCTTGAAACTTGAAAAGGCAAAACTGGATACATGCACGTCCGATTTCAGCTCTTCCGAGGAACGTGTATGAATCTGAAAAATTCTTATGTGTAGGATTTTCACACATTTTAAAACGCAGAATCACTCATCAGCCGTGTAACGGCTGCTTCTGGGCAACCCAGCGGCTTAACCAGCTTTCCCGCTCCATATAACGGTTTTAACCGTCATGGGCACGTGTCACACGGTGGGGACTTAAGTGATTCTAAAACGACTTCGAGCTGCTGCCGTTTTTCTTATATCTGTTTTGCTTGACTACATGCGTGTCACGTGTAACTCTGCGATGACTTCTACATAAAGTCGGCTGATATGATATTCAAGGTAGACTACATGTCGGATACATTTCCTTCATAAAACGACCTGTCGGATATGATATGTCTTTTCCTTTATGTATTAGTTCGGTTTAAATCAAATTAGATAAAATTGGCTTTGCGTCAGCAATTTTTATACTCTCCATGATATCGCCATTCACCTCTCCACTGAGGAGCCAACATCCAATGAGAATCAATATCAAATGGTATCACGAATCAAAAAATCATGGTTCAAAGCTCAAGAGCATGGTACAATCAACACAATGAAGGCTGTTTCTGCACTTAGGCAACTTGCCCAGATTGAATTCTTTATCATAATATTGCTTCAAGATGAAGAGTGACTGATGATGTGCTGAATCCATTACTGATCAAATGAAATCAGCTGCTGCAACACTTAGAAAAATTAATATATTTATGCAAGCGGCAGAAGATGTCGGTATAAGCATTAAATTCCTATAATGTATCGACTTGGGCTATACATTATAATTTAAGAATTTAAATCCAGGTTATATTGTACACCAATTCTAATAGATAACATGCATAAAATTAGTGATTGTTCCTGTCTTACAGTGCTGCCTTGTTTAACCCAGAACCATAAGTAAGAAATGGAAATTCTTAGCCCTATTTAAGCAGGTAATTAAGAAATGGGTGAAAAGCAATGAAGATGAGCGTGATATTACACCATTGAACTTTCCATTAATTATTGACTATATGTTGCCAACTCTGTTGCAGTTTCGTCACTTCACCCTGGAATATGCAGTTTGCCTAGGATGGTTAATTATCAAGCATTATTGAAAAAAAAAAATTGAAGTACAAAAAGGACTACTCTTTGGACTTTGAAAAACTGCAGGATATAAGTGCAATTCTGCGCAAATTCAATATAGAAAAATTCCGCTCCTCCTCATTATGTTATTCCAATTGATCATCCTAATCTATTGGGAAATAGACTCACACAAGCAGCTGTAAATTAAACAGAAATAAAATTTTTTCTTTATTTGTGTGATTAAAATAGGATGTGTACCACAAATAAATAGGCAAAAAATAAACCAACAAAATCTAAAATAATAAACCAACCACAAAAGACATAAAATTTTACTTGAAAAATCTACAATAAGAAAAATCACGGAACCGTAGTCCGATTTAATCTTCCACTATATTATTGGGATTATAATATAAATTCTTTTCTAGATAATACTAGAGACTAACTACACTAAGAATCTCAATATTCTTGGATTACAGTACCAGCCTAATATCTGTTAACAATTTAATATCTGTCTTTCTAATAAGTGGGTATCTCAAATAATAATCAACAAAAGGATAAAATAAAAATAAAAACTAATTAGATTGTAGAAGACGATGCCAGAAATTTCTTAGAATTTAAGAAAAACCATAATTAAAATCGCATTCCGATCATGCAATTAATGATTAAAATATTAACTCCAAACTGTAATAACCAGCCACAGTCTTGTCTCTCTTTAGTCTTTTCACACGATTATGTTTTCTAGGGCCGTTGCTTTCAATTGCTTTTATAATATATTTCTTTGATGAATTTTACTAAGGCCAAAGTCTAACAATAATTACACATAAAGTAAGAATTTTAGACTATAGGCTTTTGGACCCCAAATGAGATGGACCCAACATGATCAAAATCAAATCAAATGCTAATTCAGTATCCGTTTTCTAATGAGATTAAAGCTACCAGCATCGGAGGTGAATACGAGGTAGTGCGGCTCCACAAATTGCGGGGATTCCAAAATAATCGCAAAAATAAAGCTGTTTACAAATATGAAAGACGGGGTGCCACCAGCAGTCTTGTACACAAGATGTTCGACAGCTTGATGTAAATAATTGACAAAGGGGATTCCTATACATTGCCGCACAATATAATCAAGTACATAATGAATCTGGAGAAGCATGCATTATTGCAATAATACAAGAAATTAAAATCTCTATTAGACTCAATATCAAATCATAGTTAAAATTGTTAAAATATATAAAATTAATCTTAATTAATTAAAAATAACATGCAATCCTCTGCCAAGCTGTCCACTTCCTGTGAAGGATGTAAAGTTTCTTCCAATCCTCCTCTTAAAATTAATAAGATTAAAAAAATATAAATAAATAAATAAATAATCGTGTGAAATGAAATATAATCAAATAATCTCTTGCCAGAGGCTCAAGTACTTGTGCAATTGTGACGCGGCAATTAAGAACAGGATTAGCATCATGCAGAATTCAAAGGCAAATAAGAAATTGCAATAAAAGCCTCCTTCTCAGAGCTAAAACTGTTGTTGATTTAGGAAAATAAGTGTATAAGACTGCCTGGTGACTCCCACCGTCATATTAACTACACAAATGATGAACGGGAGAGAAATAAGAGATCTTTGTAAAGATTGAGGAGATCAAAAGAAAAGAAAAGAAAAGAAAGGAAATAGCTTTAAGTAATATTCATTATTAATTTTATTACCCAATTCGCAATGATGGCCAATCCAGTGAAAGCTTCATGGAAAGGAGTGGCTGCTGTTGGTTAGAATCCATGGCTCATCAATGAACTATTGGCTAGAAAACTAAGCTATATAACAAAAAAAATGATATTTTATAACAAAAAATTTAGTAACTAAATATAAAAAATTAGTCACCTTATATTTTATATGACGTAAAATAAATCGCCATACATTAATCACGGAAAAACCGTCTTAAAAGGTTCTAGCGACTAAATTGTTTTCAATACTAAAGAGTATACCTTTTCGTAACTAAATGTTTTGTTTCTAATTGAAGTTTGAAAAGTCACAAATAATATTAAAAAATGTCCAAATAATGGTTTGAAAACATATCTGCAACAACATTTTGTAGTCATTGAATGTTACCTTTAATGACGAAAACTAATTGTCTCCAATTTTTAGGATTTGTGACTATTTCTTTTGTTACAAATTATAATTGTTTATTTTGTAACTAATTATTTTCTATCAAAAGATTGCTGGTGATTTTTTTTTTCTCATTGTTTAAGGCACTATACGACTGAAATAATTAGTCTAAACAAGTAACGTAACCTTACATTATTATTAATAAATAAAAAGCTTCAAACATCGATAAACTAAAATGTGCAAATGACAGTAAGATTAAATAAAAAAATAGTTAAAAACATTTTACAAAGTTACCCTACAAATTCAGTTACAAAAAGTAATATATTGAGAAAATTGAAAAAGATAACTAATTGTCTTAGTCCTTGATCTTTATCGATGAATTCCTTAAATGGCGAGTTACTCTTCAAATGCTTTTTCTAGTTGTGATAAAAATAGCTTGTAGTTGTCTCTTATTGACTTTTTCGAATCGGTCTCCAACTTATCCTACAATAAACACAAAGATAACATACATAAGACAAAAATTCATCCAAAGTAAAGTTAAAATAATAAATAATAACTTAATAAAATAAAAAATACATATAAAAGTAATGTAATAGCAAACAATATATTATTCACTTTGTTAATGATTATGTACTTCTTCAGATTCAAGAATTATTTAATAAGACAATAATAATTTAGAGGTTGTGTCTCGGTACATACCTTGTAGTACCAACTAAAATGCCATATCTGATATCCCCAAACTCTGCCTACATTATCTTGTATATACAACAAAACTATCTTAGTATATAAAGACCAAATGCTAGTGGCAAAATAAAATTAGTTAAAACAAGAAAATCATTGCCTTATTTTCTTTAGGTTCAATTTGTAAAATAACTCAAAGTGAAATCCTAGACATGATTTTGTACCTCCATCATCGATTGTTATTGTGTAAAGCACAGCCAATTGCTTGCGTTTGCCTCCTCGTCTGTGATGATTCGGAAAACTTATCAAAATAAATATCAATAAATCTAACTAAAAAAAGATTTTGGCAATGACTAAAATAATAAATAAATATAAAATGTCAGCAGTAATAATTAAATACAAACCTTGTGAAAGAGATGGATGAAATAACAGTGGCTTGTTTTTTTAGATGTGAGAATTTGAGAGTTGAGAAGGAAAAGTGGTGTGGTGGAGGAAAAAAAGAGATGGAAAATAAAAGGTTAACACATGAGGGAGAAAATAGGTTAACATGTGGGTGACATAAATGTGTCAAAGTAGAGTTTTTATACACATGGCACTAGATTGGTTGATGGTGAAATAATTGAATCACAATCTAAGACTTGACTTATCACCCGATATAACAAAAAATAGTCTCATGCTGTCATACAATCTTTTAATTCAATTTTTATTCTTACTACTAAAATTTGTCCAAATTACCTATAAATTTTACTATTATTTTTACTTTTGTCACTTTATGTTATTGTCTATGACAAAAAAAAAATCTTAAAATTACTGAAAATCATAATAGCTTTGGAGAATAAAATTTTGTGTTACATATGATTTGACTAAATTTACTCTACTTTTTTCAGATACGAAATAGCTAAGTCACTTAGAATAATATTTGGGCAACAAAATGTTTTAGTCATAAAATATAGTATTAATTAAAACAATACTTTTGACTACTATTTTTTTAGTTTTGTCACAGTAAATAATTATTTATAACCAGAAAATGAGGTCTTAAAATTACAAAATACAAGAATAGCTTTTGAGACTAATATTATGTGTCACAAATGGTTTGCTGAAATTTACACCCATCTTTTAGTGAGGAAATAGTTTTGTCACCTATAATTATATTTTTCAACAAATTATTTTGTCATAAAAGATGAAATATTGTCCTCAAATGTTTAATTTTAGAGGGAAATTTATGCGACCAAGAAAAAATGTCTTGTTGTGACTAAATAATATTTTTCGTAAAAAAGTCTAATCAATGACTAATTAACGAGACTCAAAACAAAAATTATTGGTTATAAAATATAACACAAGTTAAGATGAGACTATTGGCTACGATTTAAAAAATTTGTCACAATAAGTACCATTCTTTGACCAAAATTAAAATTGTTGTAAAAAACATCGTTTTAAAAAGTCAAATTTCTTGTAGGATATATATGTATATAGTCTTTCTCTCATGCAGACACTCTTATTTTTGTTTCAATTGACTATTAAACATGTGGTTTCATAAAGTTAGTGTTCAATTAATTATAAATTCAATTAATTATAAAGGTACATGGCTTAATTACTTGTCCGCATAAGAAAAATGAGGATGCCCATATCAGATAATTTCTCTTCCACACTTTATAAAGGGTGGACTCCGTTGATGTAAAGCAACAATTTGAAAACGGTAGTTAGATTTGACATAAACTCTAATTAACAGTTTTAGTCCAAGTAAAACACTTTAAATCCCTAGTTTGATATGAGCATCCTGTAGTACGTGTATCAAAAACAAAAAATCCGACATAGCCATCGATTGGTGAGGATCAATAAAGATGATAAGAAACGAATAAACTCAGCAAACCTAAATTTAAAAATAAGAAACGCAGGGATTTACGATGGTTTGGCCAAGATGTTTTTGTGAATGGTGATGGCTAGAGTGAATCAATCATCATGGCTTTAATTAATTCAAACTATATATAATTGATTAGCTTTTGTTTTGCTCTCTTTTAACAATCCTCTGGATTTCTGGAACTGTGCCACCTCACTTTGACCTCTGATGATGATAGCATGAGTCTTATCAGAAAACGGTTATTGAACCAGCAATTGGTTTAGCATCTAATTAGGTTTGCATTTGATTTGATTTGATGATACTTCTACTACTGGAATAATCAATCGAAGGATGATGTTATATGATCATCTCTAATTCAAATTTCTATATTGAATTTGTGCATAATTGTAATTATTTTCTATATGTTGTCTAAAGTATTTAGCTAGTTAATTAGCTAAGCAAACCTGAATTACTAACAAACATGATACAAAAACCAACGGTTTTGCTGCATTACTAATTGAGATTTATAGAGAATTCATTAGCCAGCCAGCCTCTTCAGGAAATATGAAGGAAAGTTTCTCTTACTTGTTCTTCACAAAGAATTTTACTTGCAACCAACTCCAAATGGCCTGAGTTAACGTGCATGTATTAATTTTTCCAAATATTTCTTTGGAGAGTGAAATCAAACTCAACTGAGTACGTAGAAGGCTTTGATGGCAGAAGAGTAGCTTTTTTCCATTCTTTATCTTTACGCTTGTATCTAACCTGAAGGTATATGGCCTAGCCTGGCTAGGCATAGCGCAGATCATGACTGCAAGGGACGGCGTGTGAGCTAAAAAAGAACAGCAAGCAAACACTTGGGACATAATGAGCCGTACCCCTCAACCAAGCTGAAATATCACAAATATGCAAATTAACAAACAAAAGAAAAAACTTATGCACAAATTCAATATAGAAAAATTCCATTCCTCCTCAAGTACTTGTGCCATTGTGCCACTGCAAATAAGAACAGGTTTATCATGAAGCATTCGAAAGCCATGTAAAAAATAGCAATTAATACAAGCCTTCTTCTAAGTGGTCCCGGAAAATATCGTGCATAAGACTGCGCCGGTGGCTCTTGCCGTCATATTGACTATATAAATGATGAACTGGAGAGAAATAAGAGATCGTTGCAAAGATTGAGGAGATCAAAAGAAAAGAAAAGAAAAGAAAAGTCATGATTAATTTTATTACTCAAATTCGCAATGATCTACCATCCAGTGAAAGCTCATGGAAAGAAGTGGCTGCTGATGTGTAGAATCCATGACTCATCAATGAATTATTCGCTGCAAAACTAAGAGAATGATATCAAGAGTATTGTTTGGATGATAAAATAGGGTCACCACAATAAGGCTTTACTATGTGCTCACCTCGCCATATAACACAGTCAGAAGGAACCTGATGAGCAGGATTTAGGCGATGGGACGATTAAACTAAAGATAGACCTAGTCAAAACCACTTGCTCCATCCTCTCTGAAAAATCAGGGATTAAACCCTATTCCTAAACCAACTACCCGTTATGCAATGGTCCAAAGGAGAGAGGATTTTAATCCACATAAAACTCCCAAAGAGTCCAAAGGAAGGGAAATTCTTTCATCTTATTCAATCTCATTCTCTAGATAATCTTATTTTACTGAATTGAAATTCTTTCTTTACTTCTATCATCTTTATCTCTCTTTTTGTTTTCTTATTTAAAGGGGGAGAGCTTCTTCTTATGTTTTTCTTTGATTCAATTTTTACACATCAGACGTTTTATTTTTTATTTTTTCAATAAATCCATAAAACTGACTTGAGTGTTGGAAGGTTTAGTTTAAGAAAAACTTTTGGTGCCCTTGACAGTTTTTGTGGTTGTAGGTGCTTAGTAAGGTTCAATTTATGGTCGCCAATTCTTGCTTGGATTGCTAGATAAAGGCAAAATTATCTCCCATACAAATAAATTTAGATGCTAATGTTGGGATGTAGTTGGTAGCTTACACACCAACACAACTAGATTTTCGATGGTAAACCTATGTAAATAATAAGTTAATTTAGAGTTATTTTAAGTGTGAACTCGGCCATTTATAGATGGTAAACCACAATTTGAAATCGGTAGTTGAATTTAGCATGAACTAATAAACCATGTACTACTGTTTGGAGCCAAAAATAACTCAAGTAATGTCACATTAAGTTCCAAATAAATGAATAACCTATAAATGTATACATATTGTCACGTCAATAAATATTTCTTTCTTTTGCAGCTAATTCATTTGATCAATAATTAATGGATTCTACACATCCATCTATCTGTTACAAGAAATCCTAGAGTACATTCGATGTATTATACATGTTGTTTAATTAAATTTAGTTGTCAATTACATGATGATTTTTTAAAATAAATGCACTCTAAAATCTCTCCAGTAGTCACTCCTCTCATGAAGCTTTCTCTAGATTGGATTGAAATGTAATAATCATCATGATATTAATTCAAACTATATATATAATAATGTTCCAATGAAGGATCCTATATGGACTTTTAAAAGATAAAAAAAAACAAATACCCCAATATCATCATGTTAACTACTAACTGGACAACAAGTGTGACTTAGTGTATTAGTTACTAACTTAGGTTTGGTTAATTAACACTCAATTTAAGTTTAATTTGTGGGCGAACCTTTTAGACTTTTCAAGTTTCAAGCTTCAATGAATAGCTTATCATCATTGAACGGGCATGGTATTCAAGCCTTTTGCGCTTCAATTGTAAAGGTATCAATTACCAAGTTCGAGTTTTTATCTTTTTTTTTTTAATACTGTTATACAGGATTGTTACTGATACTACATCAGAGATTACAATTTATAATTTATATTTACAATTAAATTATACAACTAGGACCTCATACAATTTACAATTTATATTTACAATTAGATTATACAACTAGGACCTCCTCATAGCGTATACATTGATCTTCTGAAGCACTGCCCAGATTCTTTAAATCATTTCTAATATTTAGAGATTATAGTTTACAATTTATATTTATGATTAGATTATACAACTGGGACCTCCTCATAGCGTGTACATTGATCTTCTGAAACAGTGTCCAGATATTTTAAACCCTTTCTAATATTCAAATAGTGTCTACTCCACTTGTATTTCATGACAGAGAGACTATCTCTACTCAATTTTTATTTAGAGATTATAATTTACTCATGGCTATTACATCAGAGATTACAATTTACAATTTATATTTACAATCAGATTATACAACTGTCTAAACCCAGATTTTTTAAACCCTTTCTAATATTCGGCTTGAACCCTTACTCTCACCATTGTAAGTGTAAGGGCTCGTCTACTAGGGCAAAGGTCCATTGGTACCAAGTTTGAGTTTAGTTAGGTTAATGAGCTCAAACTTTGAGAACGACATGACGTTAGGTGTTTGAATCTCCAACCGTCATGTCCTTTAGATGTAGTCGACTGGACACATGCAATGCGTGTGACAAAGAAGAACTATAAGTCAATACAGTTAAGTGACAAGCACGTGAGGTCCAAAATAGATTCGCTCAAAACAACAAGCATTGAACGTCGCATAGGCTTATCAATTAAGTGGCATGCGTGGATCACTTGATTTCCGGTTAGTTAGAGGCGATTGACTTCGCGGGAAAAATCTGAGCAAGTTGCTCGACTCTAGAAGCGGCTTGTCAAGGATGGGCTAATCAACACGCTTCATTCTCAGAGGTCACTGAGAGAAAAGAGAGTGTTTTAGAGAAATAATATAACACCCTAGGTGAATCCCACATCGGCAAAGCACATGAGAGATGCTGGGTTTATAAATGGTGATCCACACCTTAATTGGTAAGACGCGTTTTGGGGTGTATGGGCGCCCCAGAAACAAAATTGTCCGGGCCTTGTTAAGGCCCAAAGCGGACAATATCTTGCCAGGTCTATGCTGGGTCATGACATATGGTATCAGAGCAGTTCCGCGTGTCCTCTTGAGCGATGGTGGGGCAAACCTCAGTGAGGATGCTGAGTTCCAAAGGTGGGGTGTATGTAACACCCAAGGCGAATCCCACATTGGCAAAGCACGAGAGAGATGTTGGGTTTATAAAGGGTGGTCCACACCTTAATTGGCAAGACGCATTTTGGGGTGTATGGGCGCCCTAGAAACAAAACCGTGCGGGCCTTGTTAAGGCCCAAAGCGGACAATATCTTACCAGGTCTAGGTTGGGTTATGACAGATGGTATCAGAGCAGCTCCACGTGTCCTTTTGAGAGATGGTGGTGCAAACCTCAGCGAGGACGCTGAGTTCCTAAGAGGGGTGTATGTAACACCCTAGGTGAATCCCACATTGGCAAAACACGGGAGAGATGCTGGGTTTATAAGTGGTGATCCACATCTTAATTCATAAGATGCGTTTTGGGGTGTATGGGAGCCCGAAAAATAAAATCGTGCGGGCATTGTTAAGGCTCAAAGTGGACAATATCTTGCCAGGTCTAGGTTGGGTCATGACATATGGTATCAGAGTGGCTCCGCGTGTCCTCTTGAGCGATGGTGGGGCAAACCTCAGCGAGAACGCTGAGTCCCTAAGGGGGGTGTATGTAACACCCTAGACGAATCCCACATAAGCAAAGCACGGGAGATGCTGGGTTTATAAGTGGTGATCCACACCTTATTGACTTCAAGAATTAGATAAAGATTAATGAAATCCTTCAAAAACTAGAGTAGAGCAGACAGCACATTAATTTAGAGGAAGAAGAAACAAAATGGAATAATGATTCAACACGCATTAGTTTCCCTCTAATTTTCACAACTTTCTAAATCAGATTTCATACAATTCAAGAAAGCTTTAAACATCTCAGAATTTGATCAATATGAGACGCAAAATACCACCAGACAGAGAATACAAAGTGACCTAAATAAAATACAAGAACACTCCGAAACGTTAAGTCCCTCAACATTCAATTATCTCTCCCAACAAACAATCAATAAATTCCCCACTTTATTATCAAGGTTTCTAAACTTCCATGTTTCAAGATTAAAGGAAAATAAAGCAAACTTTCATGCATAGCTGGAAATGAAACAAATCAAGAGAGAAGAAAGAACGGATACCTTTAGCAATTGATCCCAACCTTTCACTGCCACAATCCCAACAAACGTAGGCAGCAAGAAAATCACGCTAGCAATGATATCATCCTGTCCACCAATCTTGAAACCACCATAAATTAAGCCTCCTTTAGTCAAGCATTTGTACGCCGCCCAGCCACAGTGTAGAGCAAGAAACTTGATCAGCCTCCTAGCATTAATGCCGGCTTCCCCTTCATCACTTTTTAGCTTGCAGATCACAGCAGTTATGTATATGGCAGAGAATAATTTCAAGAATAACCCTTTCCAGGTGGAGTCAATTATTCAAGAAGAGCAAGCAAGACCACTTTATTCCATATTTGATAAACGGAGTGGCCGAGAACTTCTCTATATTTTGCTTCAATCTGACCATTAACCGAAAACTTGCTGGAGTTTCTATGAGCCAGACAAGCAACACGAAGGTGATGACATATTCGTTTTGTCGCTGCCAAATGAAAATTGATAGCATGACAGAAGAAACAATAATGAAGAAGTAGCAAAAGTAGTTCCATATGATTCAGAACGCTTGTTCGTCTTGTTCCTTGTAACTTTCTCTTTCATTTGTAATTCTTGAATCTCATTGTTAACGAAAGCTTAGTGCAGTGGATGCTTTTATTTAAGCCAAGCTTGAAGCACTAAAACTGCCTTGTGTCATTTACTTTGATTTTTATTCTTGTTTGTTGCAGCAGGTGATTTCTCAATTTAGGCTTTGTTAAATTCATTATTGATTTCTTGAATCAAAGGTCTTGGGTTATTTAGTTTTGATATGTATCACTCATCTGATCACGACAATAATATTTAATTTTGACTCGCTACCTCCAACTCCCAATTAAAAAAATTAGCTTAATTTTCTACACTAAAGCGTTTTCTACTTCAATTCAAAAGGCGTTAAGGTCTTGTTTTCTGCTTCAATTCATAATTGTTTTATCTTTTATGTGTTGGGTCCATGAATAATTTGTTTAAAGGGTTTGCTTTTATGATTTTGCCCTTACCTAACAAAGGGATGATATGTCAAACCTCCTACAAATTCCCCGATAGAAATATCACTACTCATATTTTTAAAAATAATGACACAACAATAAAAAAAATTAAGCGAACAAACACCTCTTGTACAAAATGAGTTACCACTTTACAGTTCAAAGTTTGATCCAACAAAATAAAAAACACCGCCTTTTTAAAGCGGACTTCAAGCTTCATAGTTGTGTTGATAGGGGTTGGGACTTGAATATCAATGAAACAAATCACTCATTTTTCACGCTTATTTAATAATAAAAATAATAATAATTAGTAGCATAGTGCGAAAACAGTTGGCTAGTTAAGTGAAAAAAGCCATAAAATGAAATGAAAGATAGCGGAGAAAATTTTATTTTTTGACCTCATTAAATAATAAAGAAATATTTGGTTACAGAAAAAATGAGCTGACAACAAAAATAAATGTTTTCCATAAAAAAATAATGAATTTGTTATTATACATATTGGTAATGTAGATTGGAACTGTTTAATAACTTTTTAAGCAATATAAATGATATAAAGATGAGGGGACGGTATATAATTTAGTATTATATTGTTTTTTTTTTTTTACATAGAGAGAAGTGCGATAATAGCTATTATTTTGGTAGAGGAAAAAATTTGATTAAAATAATATAAATTTTTTTTATTTAAAGTCTTTTAGGAGCTGACTTATTTTTTCACCTTTCTATTCACTACATAGGTAAGCAAATAAATACTTGAATAATTAAATTAAAAGAGGCTTTTGGTGATGCTCTAACACTAAAGACCAAATCACTTAATTTAGTTTTTCTTATTTCAAGTGAGCTAAGAATTACGTTTACAACAAAACTCTATGCCCTTAATTTGGCATAGAGTGAGCTAAGAATTACGTTTACAATGAAACTCTATGCCCTTAATTTGGCTTCTTACAATGAACACCCAGATCGGGCTTAAAAGGCCTAACATAAGGCTTTTTTTATCTAAATTTAAAAACTTGTTATTTTAATGAAATTGACCTTGAAAATATGAACTTTAAATGTTTAAAATTTTAAATATATATAATAAATGGACAAAATAAATATAATTGTTTAAGATAATATAATTTTATAATTTTTTTTCATAAAATCCGGGTGCCGGACGGACTACAAGTTTATCAAGTGAAGCCTAGGTCCGACCTAGCCTCATCCTCGGGTTGCCCGGGTCCGGGTCGGGCGGTATTTTTAACATCCCTAGTGTCTACAAAAATATTCAACCATTTTTTCTACCTTTTGTTAAAAAAATGATGTGGCTATTTAATCCCACTAAATTATTAACTCAATTATTAGACTCACTCATATTTGAATCCCAATTTATCTCTTTAGCCTCATTTTTTTTAATTAATCCTATTTATTTTCAAAACTGCCCTTATTTATAATTCTTTTTATTGTTTTAAAATGTTACAGAGATTAACCCCGCCGCAAAAGTATCATAGCAGCTGTTGGAGAGCTTCTGGACCGCGTTTGCCCATTTGCAGCATTTCTAGTGGTGAAGAGTGTTTTGATGACGAACTCCCATAATTATGAAAGTTATTATGAAAGCATAATTTATCCATGCAAGGAATAAAAAAAATTAAAAATCATCCGCTTGAATGGAAAATATCGAAACATAAAAATTTAAAAAATATAATCAAAAGCAAAATGAAAGCAGGTTTGACTTTGGAAGCCATGAATTTGAGTAATGTAAATAACTTCTAAATTTACCAAGTAAATTGAATGCAAACTACAAAATAACGAAGATGAATTTGGGATTTTGTTATAGGTATTTTCAAGGCTCTCTTTTTGTTTCTAAAAGAGTGGTGTGATGATGAGGATCGACTTGTGGCGAGGAAGATGAGTGGTGCTGGCAGGGAGGGAGGAGTATAGATCAGATAGGAAATGATATTTTTATAATTATCTTCTATGAGCAATTCTAAAATTTTTTGGGTATAGAAATGGAGGCTAATGAGATAAATTGAGGGATTTCTTTGGGGAAAAATATAAGCTTAATGACAGAACAACACGTGTCAATATGAATTTTTATAACCATAAGTAATCACTTGGAGGTACCCGGCCTATACCAGGCATACTTGATAAAGAAATTATTCAAAATATTAGCTGTATAAAATATCTCTATCGCCCAAAAGAGAATATTTGATTTAGCAAAATTAAATAAGAAATATCTTGCTTGAAAAGAAGGGACAGTTAGTTGTCATAATTGCAAAAAGTAAAGGACAGCACACCAAGGACAGTGGTTTTCCAATCAACCTTTGCTGAGGTATCCAGGACCACCATGCAGAATGCGCCACGTGTAAAAGAGAGCAAACCAAGCAAACAACACCCTACTTGCTCTTCAAGCATGCTCCCAATGCTCCAAACAAATATACAAGCCAATGGAATGGTCTATTCTTTAGGGCTTAACCAATAAAAATCGTTCAGGTGGCAGGTGATCAGGGCACCTAAGGTACTTCATATGAGGGCACTCAAGTTCTATTTTTCTCATTCATAAACACTCATAACAAATGCACACACAAAAAAAAGGGGCTGAGGCTTTCTTCAACCTCTAGCCACCATTATTAAGGGCTAGCAAGCTCGTAAAAAAAAATATTGTCCAAAAGCTAACTTGAGCATCAGAGCAGCTCCACTTGTAACCTCTTTTCTTCATTTTGCAAGTTAAACTCAGCCCATCGAGCCAACCCTCTCTCCAAATCCAAGTCTCCCAATGCTCTCTCGCTTCCTTCCTTCACTCTCGACCTTCATCCAAAGCCATCTCAAATAACACATATTAGCTATGCGAGGCACCCCAGTTACCCTTAATATAAATTTTATTGTGTTTATCGAGGTTTTTGGTTTCTTTTTCCTTTACCCCAAAATCTAGTTAAAACAACACTGCTCTTTAAATTTTAGACTCTTCTCTATGAACCTAGGTACATGCCAAATCTAGCCTTCATATTGTTTTAGTCCTTTTGGTTTACAATCTAAAAATTTTCCAAGTACTCTCAAAATTTTATGAGGTTGCTTATCATTTGTTTTTTCATATCTCTTAATTTTGAGAAATCAATTTCTTGTTGATAATTAAACTTGAATTTAGAAGTAATACAACAACTATCATGTGGACAGTTGGTAACCCTTTTCTTCTTGACGCGATTCTCGCTATTGTAAGGATAATGCAATGACATTATACTAAAAACAAACATGTACATATATTTTTTAAAAATCTTAATAAAGAGACTCCAAAAAACTAAAATGGCAAAGCAATCCATATTCGGAAATTTATAACCTTGCAGAAGAGGACTGTTTAGTACAAGGCGGTAAAGTTTGATGATTAAAGTCTTATTTCAATTTTGCAATGCCTTTTGAGTAAGTTCATGCAGGGTTAATTTGGTAATAAAATTATTTGTCAAATGATGGGATCAAGAACTATGATGAACGCATGGGATTTGATTGATATTGATGAATACTGGTAGAGGAAAGAAAAATGATAATGAATCGTGGAAAGCCACAAAAAATTGAAAGTTAATACGACAATTGTGCACAAATTCAATACAGAAAAATTCCTTTCATTATATTATTCCAGTACAAGTATCATCAAATCAAATAAATGAAATGCAAACTCCAATACTAGATATTAAACCAATTGGTGGTTCAGTATCCGTTTTCTAATCAAATTCAAGCTATCAGCGTCAGTGGTCATTGTGAGGAAGTGCAGTAACACAAATTGCAGCGATCCGAAAATAATCGCGAAAAAAATGCTGCTTGCGAAGATGAACTCCGGGGCACCTCTAGAGATCTGGTATACAATATGTTCAACCGCTAGATGGAAAAAATTGATAACCAAGATTGCTACAGATTCCCACACAAAGTAATGAGGTTGATATTGAATCTGGAGAAGCACGCATTGCAGGAATCCAAAATCTATTAGATTAGACTTAATTGAGCCACTTGGCATTTATGAGAGCATGGGTTCAAGTCCCCATATTAGAAAATGGGGACTTAATCCCTAATCCGAATAGATTGTCTAATTGTAAATATCAATAATAGTATGATGTAATGTCCGAACTAGTCTGACTTTAATAACTGGATTGTAATATCAGTGTATGTATGTATGTGTGTGTATAAGAATACTCCTTACCCTATAATCCTCTGCTTTGCAATCCACTCCCTCGGGGGGATAGACGTAAAGTTTCTTCCAGTCCTCATCCTAAAATTAACAATATGAAAAATAATTAATGTGAAAATGATATAATTACTCGAATGAAAAGTCTCTCCCGTAGATGACCTTATGTTTAGTTTAAAATTAATTGAACAATAACTCTATTAAACATGTCTGCGTAGACAATGAATTAATAATTACCTCTCGCCAGAGCCTCAAGTGCTTGTACCATTGTGCCACGGCAAGTAAGAAAAGGATTAGGGTCATGAAACATTCGAAGGCCAGGAAACAAATTGCAGTGAATACCCTCTCCCCAGTGCTAAGGCTGCTATTGGGCTCCGTAAAGATGATGTATACAACAACTGCGCCGATTCCTACCGCTGGATTGAATGTACTAAAGATGAACTGGAGAGATCAAGAGAATCGTAAAAGAGCAAATAAACTAATTAATTAATTATAGCTTAAATTACTATTATGATGATTAATTACATTCTTAACCATTTCGGGCCAGTCCAGCGAAAGCTTCATGGAGAGGAGTGTCTGATGATGGGTTGAATCCATCACTGATCAAATGAAATTAGCTGCAAATTGAAGCAAAACTAACGTGTAGCGGAATATGTTGGTACAAGAATTAAATATCTATAAATAATGCGTCAATTTTGGATAATTTAGTTAAGAATTTAAATCCAAGTTAAATTGGACATCAACTCTAAATACCAATAGGACATCAACTCTAACTACCGCAACCAAACATGCCCTATATTCATTTATAGTGCATGATGAGAGGATAAAGATAAGTTCAATCTTGAAATTCAAGCTTGTAACAGAACAAGATATCTAGGATACAATTCAGCCGCCAGCTCAGCAGGTGTTACACTTGTAGACCTACAGGAAGTTGAAGTTGGTTTACATTTTCTCAGCATTACTGTGTATAAAAATGGTCTTTGTTTTTCAAATAGTCAATAACATAATATTTGAAGCTAAGTTTCTCTGTTTGGTTCAATCATATTAGTCATTTTTCTTGTCTAATAATTCTGCCTTGGAAACACAAAACAAGAAGATATCGTTAAAGTCTTTTGTAACGGAAGCGTCCAGATTAATATGACTAATAAATCAATTTTCTTATGGTGCTGGCTGGACCCTGACTTAGGAAGCATATGTGATAGAATATATTAGAAGTTATAGTATTTTAGTCAATTTACTAATTAATATTTTATTAAGACTTATCTTATTTTATTTAGCTTATTTAAGTCGTATTTATAATTCTAGTTTAGTTATGATTTTAGAGAATTTACCTTATTTTGAGAAGAATTAGGATTAAGTTAGCTACTAGTGTATATTGGCCTATTATTCATAGTTTATGATAATACTTTTAATCTTTTCATTAATAATATTCAATATTGTCTCAATTGAGATATTTTCTCCTTTGTGAGAACCCTCCTTAAATTTCAAAGAGCGTACGCTAAAATGACATTTAGTATTGCTTCTGTGCTGCGTCAAGTGGTATCAAATTCTTTTTCTATGCTAAGAGCTTTCCTAACCGTCAGCCACCTTCCATACACAAATCCTTCCTCTATCTTCCATTAATTCCGCTAAGCGAAAAATGATAATAATAAAAATTAAAATTAAAAAAAGGAGCAAAACCTGAAGCTATCTTCAGAGCCATTGCACATGGCTGCCGCCTCTACCGTCCTTTTTTTCCTCATGATCCTTACCCCCTCTAAATGCCCACACGCCACCAATCAAATCACTGTCAAACACCAACAATCTGCCAATTTAGCCACTAAAAACTCCCTAAACAGCAACTAAACTGCTGCACCAAACGTTGCCCGATTCACTGTCATTCGTCGCAAATTACCAGTCACTGGCACAACCAAATTACTTACCATCACTAGCCCTTTCTTTTTAGCCAATTCCCTCTCCTAGCCGTCACCACGTTCATCGAAAACCGAAACAAACCTCCAACTGCCACTTCACTTTAATTTTTCGATCAGCTAATCACGATTCGAGTCAAAACCACCACCACCATTAAATATTCCAGGTATGGGTGGGCATTCACCGAACTGAACCAAACCGAATCGAAATTATTAAATTCAGTCCGGCTCAGTTCTGTAGCTAAAAATCGAATGGTTTAAAAATATAAGAACTTATTGGTTCGTATTTGGTTCGGCTCAAAACCAAATTGAACTGAAGAATTGATTGATTCTTCACTTTAAAATTAAAGAAAAAATGAAGAAACGCTAGACCTAATCTCAGCCCTCATCTATGGAAAAAAAAACATATCAAACCTATCTCCTCTCTCTCACACACCACAGCCCCCCAATGACCATTATCTTTCCTCTCTCTCACTTCCACCGTTTGTGTCACCACCGTCGTCATCGGCCAATAGCAACTCTTTGCCTTGTTCTCAAAGTCATCATCGTCGGCCATTAGCAACTCCCTACCGTGTTCTCGCAGCCCGTCACCTCGTAAAGTCATGTCTTTGCCGTATCATTGTCCTGTTGCAGAGTTGGTTCTTGCTTCTTGTTCGCAAAGGTTGAAGGATTGAAGATAAGTTTTTGATTTCTTGTGCTCTCTCTCTTTTTTAATGTGTATTAAAGTTGATTTTTTCACTTGTTTGATATCTGGTGATTAAGATTAATACAACTCTTAGGGATGGAGATTGTTATTTTGTTTAATTTTAAATGCTTTCGATGTTGTTGTTCTGTTTGTTGTAGCTTTTTTTTTAATTGACTATATGTGTAGCCTAATCCAATGTAGATGAGGGAAAAAAATAATATAAATAATCTTGACTATGCTAATAGTTGGGTTTGGTGTGTCTCCAGTATTCCAAGTTATATTTAATTCACCCTCAATGTGTTATGACAAAAACCTTTTATAAAATCATCACCTATAATCTAGGAACATTCATGTTGTATCACCAAGAACCAATAATAGATTATGCAGAAGCGTACCTGAATCTATAATGCTGAATTCTTCTGGAATTGTGTGGTTAGCCTTCCAGATAAACATGTTTTCCTAGAGAAAACGTTTTTCACTGCTTTTTCTCTAATGATGGGATGCAATTGAGAATGGAAAGATTACGTGCGACCTGGGGATCATGACCACTGATATAAATAACTTTTTTTCTGTTGTCATTGAGTATTTCTAATTTTGTCCATCATAGAATTAGAATATTATTAGGTCTCCATACATTAAAGACCCACACCCTATTAGATACATTAGAGTCCATAATACCAAAAACCTAATTAGATCACTTTTAATTGAGCGTAATCTTATTTAACAGTCCGCAATACATAATTATTCACATATAAACCCAACGTTGGATTAAAGATCCAACAACACTGGACTAAAAATCCAACACAATGTGCTTCACTGCAATTAACTATAGCTTATTCTTCTCAAAACATGCAATGCATATTAATGAAATTCAAAATGCAATGTTATATGAGGAAACTTTACATATTGTTCCCAACTACAGAAGTACTCCTTGAAGTTTCAATGAAGGCTTGCTAACATCATGATTTTTCTCTTGTTAGACAACTTGATCTATATGTTTCTCTATCTAAATCAAGTATAAAAAGGTAATTATAATGTATTAAAACCTAAAGAATAAAAACATGGAACAAATTTATCGTCATTAATGCTGCTTGATTAATCAATTAATCTATTTTTTTAGATTAATTCATCCTTGCATATATCTAAGTCATTAAGCAAGAGTTCAAAAGAAGACAACATTCAAGATGAGAATGAGTCTCCAGTCTATCATGAAGTTGAAGATGATTCACCCAAACTTAGTTTGAAAAATATTGATTAATTGTAATTACATGAATATTTTTGTATAAAGTATTGAGTGGTTATATTTTAATTGGGATGTAAAAAGAATTAAATTTAGGTTGAAAATTTTGAGTAATTAGAAAGAGGAAAAAATATAATCGAACCAAATTGAACTGAAGAACCGAACTGAATCGATCCAAGCTAATCCTATTTGGTTCTTTAGTTCGGTTTGTGTTCGGTTTCAATTTTAATGGACCAATTGGTTTTCGTTCGGTTCAGTTCTAGATCAAAACCGAACCGAGTAATGCTTAGTTCTAATCCCAAGTTTACCCTTCCTTTCCCGTTTTTCCAATCATCGTCACCGATAAACCCATATTTTACTTATTTATCAATTTTTACCTAATATTTTCTTTCAATAAGAGTATTGCCCTATAATTTTCTGCTCTTTTAAAAACCCCAAAAACACAAAAACACATAAAAAAAAAGGAAAAAAAGAGAGAAAATTAAGAAAAAATTGGTACAATGAGATATAGAGGTGATAATGATCTTTCTATTATGATAGATTTACTGATCCTAAGGATATTTTTGATTGGATCTTTAAAATTGAAGATACTTTTAAAGATATTTTAGACGATCAACATGTTAAGTACGTGTCATCTAAATTAATGGGACATGCATCACAATGGTGGACAAATTTACGAGCAACATGATTTCGTTATTGAAGAGACAAGATTCAAACTTAGCATAGCATGGAAAGAAAATAAATGCTTATTTTATTCCTCCTAAATATTTTTAGACGATTCATCGCAAATTTGATAAGTGTCAATCAGGTACAAATTCTGTTTGATTTGATGAACCTCAACTACAAAATTACTATTGTCATGTGAAAATTTCTAAAGACAATGGAGAAATTTTGTTACAAATTATTGCTACTTATGAATATTGGGATGTTGTTAAAATTGCCTTATAAGTTGCATCACAAATAGGGAGAGAGAGATAAAGCAAGCATTGAAGAGATTTGAACGAATGCAAGAGCATTGTGAGAGCCAAAGAAGAAAAGATCAAGAGTCTAATAGATTTGTTCTACCAAAACCTAAGCCCGATAGTTCTTCATAGAAGCAAGATTTTATAGTGACAATCTTATCACCAGAGGATTCTATTGTTGAAAAGCAACCTTTTTTCACTCTTGAGGTTGATAATTTGAATATAGATAGAAATGTTGTGCTTGAAACTGAAGTTATTGAGGATGTGTTAATTAATCATGATTCAACCATTACACTCGTTACTGACATAAAGTTTATCTAAGATTTTGAAGTTGAAGAAGTAAATATGGAAAAATAAGTTCTACTAGCTATCTCATCATTGGCAGAAAAGAACGTCAAAAAGCTTCTTTTGAAGAGATTCCAAATGTTTTCAATAAAGAGGTACAATCTATTCTTAATTTGAGTTTTATACCTAACAATATGGTTGAAATTAAAGTTCAAGAAACTCAAGTTGAAGAGGCATCAATTATTAACAAGTATAATATGACTTATATGACTTCATCAAATCAAGTTGAAGACAAGAGAATTGTGCTTCAAAAAGATCATGTAGAGATAAATGATTTTGAATTTAAAGCCAAACCAATTATTAAAGAAGATCCAAAGATAATTGATATGATTTTACCTATTCATAGTGGATACAAGAAAGTTATTCTTGGAGAAGATATGAGTGTTAAGATGAAGTTAATTAGTGAAAACATTGAGCGAGGTTTGACAAAAAACTTAAAAGTCTTGGAAGTTATTTGTTCATACAAGATTTTACCTTATTAGAGAATGACTATAAAAAACAAGAAGAAATGAAAGTTTTGGTATTTTCAAGTTTGAAAAGTTGATGCAAAGTGCTATATGTTTGCATTACAAGATCAATTACTCTTTCAATACAAATTTCATCCTCCAGATTATTTTTTTTGTTTTTAGTAAAACTTGAGGATGAGTTTTCTTTCGAAGAGGAGGAGACGATGTAGGGAGCATATATGACAGAATATATTAAAATTAAAGTATTTGAGTCAATTTAGTAATTAGTATTTTATTAGAATTTATCTTGTTTTATTAAGCTTGTTTGAGTCATGTTTGTAATTATAGTTAAGTTAGGATTTTAGAAAATTTATCTTATTTTGAGAAGGATTATGATTAAACTAGCTACTAGTATATATTGGCTTGGTATTGATAGTTTATGGTAATACCTTTAAGTTTTTCATCAATAATAGTTAATATTTCCTCAAATTAGATATTTTCTCTTTTGTCAGAGTCCTCTTTCTTAAAATTTCAAAAATGTGTGCTAGAATAATATCTAGTATCGCTTCCATGCTGTGTCATACCTATAAAATGAGGTATCCAGACTCCATTTAGAAAAACCCAATTGGTAAAATTATATCTATGATTATTACTTATATCATAAATGATTCCTTTCTTCGAAAAACGATCTCAAATTGTTAATCAACGGAATACTAAATATGATAAACATGTCAAGTATTTGGCGGAAGACATGAAAGACATGAATCTTTCCATTTGAATATATGGTGCCAACTCTGTTGCAGCTTTTGTACTTCATTCTGCAATATACAGTTATGCCTAAGATGATAATGATGTAAAAGAATGCCAAAAAAGTAGCTGTACATTTTGACTTATTTTCTTAGGATTTGTCATTTTAGCTTTACGTGAGGATTTTCAATAAAAGCTTCCTGGGAAGGGGGGACAAGTATCTTTGCTTGTCGTCTATGGTGAGGAGACATAATAAAGGAACAATGTTAAGGGATTGCATAACGAATTATTCTCAGTTGGGGGAAAGGAAGTACTTATTAACGCCATTGCCCAAGCAATTCCTACATATGCTATGAACATCGCTAAGATTCCTTCGGGACTATGAGAAAATATGTAAAAGTTGCTATCGACGTTCTGATGGAGTGAGAAGGAAACGGGCAAAGGAATTAGATGGGCTTTGTGGAAAAGGAATGGAGGCTAGGGATATGGATTATGGAAATCTTGTCTACTCATCAAGAGTATAGATAATGTAATTAGCAGCTTCAGACTTCGGTTCAGCTGACTGCCTGACTATATTTATCGTAGCATTGGATGTCATTCCCATGATTCTAACATTAAAATGAAACAAACCTTTCAAAAGATAACATGCAGTAACAAAGAAATTATTGCATATAATCATAGTTGCGGCCCATAGGAATTTCCTAAGAAATGCATATATTTGAAAGCATTAGGTGATCCAAATTCAGCTAATACAGATCTGATAATTCAAATGGCAGAGGGCTTTAAGCAGTTTCAAGGCCAAACCATAGCAGAAATAACAGTTGCTTGATGACTAAGAAACCGTCTTCAAGAGAAGTCATGTGGGCAGCTCATAAGCAGGGTCAAAATTAAAGGTTTTTGACAAGGAAGATCTGACCATAACTGAATCAATTGTGGATGACAATATGACCCATGCATTTGCCTTTTTAGCACACCAAAAATGTTTAAGCTGAAGTTTCACTTCAATGTTTTCTACATAGATAGTGCGCATAGTCTACATCGCAAGACCACAGTGTGCCTCTGAAAGATCTTTCACATTTTCAGTTGAGATCACGAAAGCCAAAAAAAAAAAAAAAAAAATTGAAGCCAAAAAAAAAAACAAAAATTGAAATCATATGCACGACATTTTATCATCACTAGGTTTGAATTGCAAGTTTGATCTCTTGTTGTTGCTTTTTTTCCCCTAATCCAAAGTGCCACTATGCACATTTGTTGCGTTCTTCTATGTTCCATTGAGGTGTACATAATTAGTTTAGCAGTGAATTCTGTTTTTCAGCGAAAAGGAATGGAATAAACGTGGAGAAAGGAACTGACAGCTTGGCGTTCAAAGGTTGAAATTGCCCCAAAATTTGAAACCAGGAGCTGTAAAATATCGCCACCAGGTAATAATTTTCAAATGATCTTGTCTCTTTAGCTGTTGCTAATTATTATCTTTTTTTCTTTTCTGACAAAGTCCACGAAGGTCATTCAACTTCTTGATAACAAATTTTCTAATCTGATATGTGAAGCAGGTAATTGCTTCTGTAACTACTGAAGGTTCAGCACTTTTATTTTCCTATATTTAATTGACCTGACGATTGCTGCTATGGCTACTTGCCATTTGTTTTCAAAATGTAATCTGTGAACTGAATTTGTAATAATGGGGAATGTCTAGTAACATTATCTTAGCTCTGGTTCATGTCAGGTACCATGCATTAACCTACCCAGATCACCATCAGCATAAAAAATATTTATAAACGGAAAGAAAGAAACTTAACCGTATGATTTTCTTTAATTAAATTTTATTTTGTCTTCCTAGGAAAAGATTTAAGCTTTGTGAAGCTGAATTCACAGTTTAAATTGCATTTTAATGTTTCAGACTTGCTGTCATTTTGCACAAAATTCATGCAGGCCGTTAGATCATGACCTCTCTTAATATCCCTGCAACAATTTTGTGCCCAAACGCTCTAGCAACAGAGCTGATGTTTGTTTGTTTTCACAAAACGCATCTTCTTCTTGAAAACCGCAATAAGCTTCTTCGTCAGTGCTACTGTCATTGCTTGGAATTTCTGTGTAGTGTAATTTCTTAAGCATTTGGTTTAAGGTTTGTTTGGATTAAATGAGTTTTGAGTACCTAAGTTTCTTTGCTTCAGATACCACCCAAGGCCCACGGGCTCCATGTACTCGAACACTTGAACTGATGAAGATGGAAATGCGGCAACCTCAAGATTCTTAAATGACACATGAAATAAGATTGAGAGATCAAACGGTCAGAAAAGTACTCACCAGGATTGGCTACAAGGGGCCAGCTGTTCATTGTAAGATTCAGAATTCTTGTACAGGCTTCTTTGTACTTCATGACAATCGACAAAGGATATGTATATGTGTATATATGTACATACAAGGCTGATGAGTGGTTCCACATTTTAAAACCGTTATAAAAATTTTTCAGATTCCTTGCGAAGCAGCCTTTGCAAATTGGTTTGGTCAGCAAAAATTCCAGACAAGGCGAGGATTTTCATCTGAAGAGCACTGACGAGTTCTTTTACCGTAGAATAAGCTTTGTTCTCAATGAAGATTCAGGATAGTCTTATTTGTCAAAGAAGTGGATTCGATACTGAAAAATGTGTTCCTTGCCTTGGTAAGCTGCAAATTTGCTAAAAGACTATTGAAAATATCTCCTTCGGCTGGCCTTTTTGGAAATTGTGAGTGCAGGGATTGATGGAGTTTTGTGTAGGAGAGTTCACAATCCTTAGTAACAATTGACTGTTTTGATACGGGCTATATAGTATGGCAGGAACCAAGGTATATTTATCATTAGATGGAAGATCCACAGATAAAATTGACAAGGGCATTTTATATTCTGCACTCCTTCCGCACAGTAACCTGATCCACAGAGAACAATGACAAGGGCATCCAATGATTTGTAGTGAGACAAAACCATGTTAACTCTCAACAAAGGAATTGGATCAGATGCCGTTGTTTGCCAATCAATCTGAATGTCACTCAGCAGAGAGTATGAATATGAAACAAAACCATGTTAACTCTCAGCAAAGGAATTGGATCAGATGCCGTCGTTTGCCAATCTTCATCACTTGACAGATAAAGTCGATCAGCTGATATTCAATATGATAAAGACACGATCTGAAGACTGAAACTCTCATTCATTGATAAGAACACACCATTTTGTTCTGCATTTACAATGAAGATGATCTATCCATCAACGGAATTAAAAATTCAATTAAAATCTAAGAAAGAAAGAAAGCTCACGGCTGAGACCGAAAGCAATGGCCAAAATGACTCAAATTTACATGACAAAGAAAGAATTGTGTCAATCTACAAAGTTCTCAACTTGCAGTGGCAGAGCCAACCACATTAGTTTCTTCTATACTAACACCTCGTTTGCAAATACAGCAAGGTAAAAGCAAGCCTTGTGGCATCACAAAAATATGAACCAATAGCTTCTGATTGGCAAACAACAGAGACATGCTTGCATGCATCCACATGAAAAACGCATCGCATACGCCTACCTGAGGTATCAGAAAACCTCTGAAACTTGTGTTCAAATGAAATCATATGAAGATGCTCCAAAAACTGAGAAATCAGGGCCTCCATCCACCAGATATTGGCATCATTGCCTAAGACATGAAGAAACTCCCCAGAGGGACGACCAAGGCGAGGAATGAGAATTGCCATGCTCCAACACCGAAAAGATTAATGAAATCCTGCAAAAACTAGAGTAGAGCAGGCAGCACATTAATTTAGGGGAAGAAGAAACAAAATGGAATAATGATTCAACACGCGCAGATTAGTTTCCCTCTAATTTTCACAACTTTCTAAATCAAATTTCATACAATTAAAGAAAGCTTTAAACATCTCAGAATTTGATCAATATGAGACGCAAAATACCACAAGACAGAGAATACAAAGTGACCTGAATTTAAAACAAGAACACTCCGTTACGTCAATTCCCTCAACATTCAATTATCTCTCCCAACAAAAAATTAATAAATTCCCCACTTTATTATCAAAGTTTCTAAACTTCCATGTTTCAAGATTAAAGAAAAATAAAGCAAACTTTCATGCATAGCTGGAAATGAAACAAATCAAGAGAGAAGAAAGAACGGATACCTTTAGCACTTGACCCCAACCCTTCACTGCCACAATCCCGGCAAACGTAGGCAGCAAGAAAATCACGCTGGCAATGATATCCTGTCCACCAATGTTGAAACCACCATTACTTAAGCCTCCTGTAGTCAAGCATTTGTACGCCGCCCAGGCACAGTGTAGAGCAAGAAACTTGATCACCCTCCGAGCATTAATGCCGGCTCCCCCTTCACCACTTTTGAGCTTGCAAATCACAGCAGTTATGTATATGGCAAAGAGTGATTTCAAGAATAACCACTTTCCAGGTGGAGTCAATTCTTCAAGAATAGCAAGGAAGACCCACTTTATTCCATATTTGATAAAGGGGGCCAAGAAAAACTCTATCCTTTTCTTCATCTGGTCCATTAACCAAAAAATTACTGGAGTTGCAGCGAACCAAAGAAATGCGATGGAGATGCTGACATATTCGTTTTGTCGCTGCCATATGAAAATTGATAGCATGACAGAGGAAACAATGATGAACAAGGAGCAAAAGCAGTTCCACATAATGAAGAAAGACTTGATGATTGATGAATCTTGGAGAATAAAATGAAAGGAAGATGATGAATCTTGGAGAGTACAATGAAAAAAGACGCTGAATCTTGGAGACAATGCTGTTGATTAATGTTGAATCAAGCGTTTGCGAGTAACTCAGGTTTCTTCTTTTTTAACTAACTGGAGACTGGAGGCAACATTTATAACTGATACTAAAACTAACCTCTCATTTACTAACTCAGGTTTACTTAACTAACTAACTCGAGAGTGCCTTTTGTTTTTTACCCCCAAACAAAATCGTTAAACTGATTATAAATTGTTGATACGACCCAAAACAGAGATATCAGACATGTCGTTTTTGTCTCGATTTAGTATCCGATATGTCGTCTGACCGACATCAGGTCAACAGACATTGATCACATGTCGTCTGATTTTCTCAAGTAAGCACGTGACACGCACGTCGTCAAGCAAAACCGATAGAAGTAAAACGGCAGCCGCTCGAACTCCTTTTGGAATTACTTAAGTTCCCGCTTGTGTTCCAAGTGCCCAAGACGGTTATAGCCGTTAGATCGAGCGGGAAAGCTTGTAAGGCATCTTGGTTGCCAAAAAATAGCCTTTGTAAGGCTGATGAATTTATTATTTTATGGAGATGCAGATAGGAACTATTTAATAACTTTTATAAACAATATAAATGATATAAATATGAGAGGACGGTGAAATATTTAGTGTTATAATAGTTATTTTTTAGTAGAGGAAAAAGTTTGATTAAACTAATATAAATTTATTTTTATTTAAAAAATCTTTCGACGCATAACTTATTTTTTCACTTTTCTATTTGTCAATAGATAAACAAACAAGTATTTGAAGAGTGAAAGTAAAAGAGTCTGTGGGTAATTATCTTCTATGAGTAACCCCAAAAATTTTTTGAGTATTAGAAATGGCGGCCAATAAAATAAATTGAGGGGTTAAAATTTTAGATTTTTCTCCATGAACCTAGGTAAATGCCACACGTGGCCTTACTTATTTTATTTTTTTTCCTTTTAATTTACAGTTAAAAAAACTTCAATACTCTCAAAATTTTATCAGATTGCTCCAAAAATAATGGATGCCAAACGCTCATAATCTGGGATTGTAAATAATGGATGCCAAACGCTCAATACAGAAAAATTCCTTTCATCATATTATTCCAGTACAAGTATCATCAAATTCCTTTCATCATATTTAAACCAAACATGCCCTACAATTATTATTTATATTACATGAGAAGATAAGGATGAGTGCAAAGGACTAGATTCCTCTACTGGCATCAATCTTGAAATTCAAGCTTGTAACAGAAGATGGTGATGATCCTTATCACTAGCTAGTGTACCAATTCTAAATGTGTAAAGCCACTTGAATAAGATGCCAGCTCAGCATTACTGGATCAAAATCCTTGTTTTGAAAGCCAGTAACATCCATAACATTTGTGATTGTTCTTGTCTTACAATGCTGCCTTGGTTAACCCTGACACCAGAAGCAAGTAATGGAAATTCTTAACCCTATTTTAATTAGGTGATTAAGAAATGGGTGAAAAGCAATGGAGATGAACAAGATATTGCCACATTGATCTGTTGCATTTTCTTCACTTCGGTTAATTATCAAGCATTACGCAAGGAAAAAAAAACAGCGGAGTACGAAAAAGGGGACTTTGAAAAATTGCAGGAAATAAGTGCAATTGTGCACAAATTCAATATAGAAAAATTCCATTCCTCCTGATTATGCTATTCCAATTGATCATCTGGATCAAACTCAAATCAAATGCTGATTCAGTATCCGTTTTCTAATGAGATCCAAGCTATCAGCATCGGAGGTGAACACGAGATAGTGCAGTCCCACAGACTGCAGGGATCCGAAAATAATCGCAAAAGTGAGGCTGTTTGCGAAGACGAAAGCCGGGGTGCCACCGGCAATCTTGTACACAAGATGTTCAGCAACTAGATGGAAATAATTGACACAGAGGATTGTTATAGATTGCCGCACAATATAATCAGGTACATAATGAATCTGCAGAAGCATGCATTATTGCAATCATACAAGAAATTAAAATCTATATTAGACTCAATCTCAAACGCTAATTAAAATTTTTTTAAAAAATAAAGTTAATCTTAATTAATTAATTAATGATACCCTGCAATTCTCTGCCTTGCTATGCACTTGATGTGGAAGGATGAAAAGTTTCTTCCAGTCCTCCTCCTAAAATTAAAAACATGAAAAAGTAAAAGAATGAATAACATAAATAAATAATCATGTGAAAAGTAATAGAATCAAATGAAATCATGCTCAGGTCGGACCTCCGTGTTTACGAATTTCCAGGTTGTAAACGTCATTTACTGCGGAGTTTAGGGCGGATCTGAACATGACCCAAATCAGATATACGAGTAGCAGTACTAGTGCCTATGAAATGAATTAAAAATTACCTCTTGCCAGAGGCTCAAGTACTTGCGCCATTGTGCCGCAGCAAGTAAGAACAGGATTAGCATCATGACGCATTCGAAGGCCACGTAACAAATTGCAATAAAAGTCTTCTTCTCAGTGCTAAAACTGTTATCGGTCCCGGAAAATATGGTGTATAAGATCGCCCCGGTGACTCCTACCGTCATATTAACTATATAAATGATGAACTGGAGGGAAATAAGAGATTGCTGTAAAGATTGTGGAGATCAAAAGAAAATAAAAGGAAAAAAATAGTTTAAGTAATATTCATGATTAATTTTATTACCCCAATTCGCAATGATCTCCAATCCAGTGAAAGCTTCATGGCAAGGAGTGGCTGCTGTTGTTTTGTAGAATCCATGACTCGTCAATGAGTTATTCACTGCAAAACTAAGAAAAATAATCGAGAGTATTAATAAATTAATTTAGAATAACTTTTAAGTGAGGACTTGAGCGCTTTATAAAGTGTGGACTCGGCCATTTACAAATGGTAAGCCACAATTTGAAATCGGTTGTTGACTTTGGCATAAACTCTAATTAATAACCGAGTGCTATAACAGTTTTAATTTAAACTATAAACAATTGGTTTTTAATTTTTTTAATATATATATAGAAGAGGGAAGCACGATTTGATGCACCTTCAAACAAATATATGCAGTCATTTTCTAATCTAGACGCCCTTATTTGTATTCAGTTTATTATTAAATATGTGGTTTAATAGAGTATATGCAGTTTCATAGCATCAGTATGTCAATATTTAATTAACTATAAAATCATATAATTTAATTGCTTGTCGTATGTCAATATTTAATTAATTATAAAATTATATGATTTAATTACTTGTCCGCATAAAAAAATGAGAATACCCGTATTGAAAAATTTCTCTCTTACACTTTATAAAGGGTGGACTCGGTAGATACCAAGCTACAGTTTGAAAACTATAGTTAAATTTGACATAAACTCTAATTAGTAGTTTTAGTCCAAGTAAAACACTTTAAATCCCAATTTTGATATAGGCACCTTATAGTGAGTGTATCAAAAACAAAAAATCTGATACGGCCGTCGATTCATGAGGATCAATAAAGATGATAAGAAACGAATAAACTCAGCAAACCTAACTTTAAGAATAAGAAACCCAAGGATTTACGATGGTTTGGCCAAGATGTTTTTTTGTGAATGGTGATGCATAGAGTGAATCAATAATCATGATTTTAATTAATTTAACCAATATATAGTTGATTAGCTTTTGTTTTACTCTCTCTTAACAATTCTCTCGATTTCTGGAACTGGGCCACCTCCCTTTGACCTCTGATGATGATCGCATGAATCTTGCTTTACACTGTGCCTGGGCGGCATTAATGATAGGAGGATGCTGATCAAGTTTCTTGATTTACACTGTGCCTGGGCGGCCTACAAAGTCTTAACTAATGGAGGCCTCGTTAATCGTGGTGGTTTAAAGAATGATGAAAGGCAAGATGTCGTTGCTGGCGTCCTTTTCTTCGTGCCAATGGTGGTTGGGATTGTGGCAGTGAGAGGTTGGGATCAGTGGCTACAGGTAGCTACCTCTTCTTTCTTTACACTTGATGTGTTTCTTTAAAGCTCTCTTGAATTCTGTGAAATCTGATATTAGAAAGTCAGTAATTACGAGGAACCTGTCTCTTTCCATGTTAAATCATAATACCATTTTGTTTCTTCTTCCTCTATCTCTAAATTAATGTGCTCTCTGCTCTACTAAGGTGGATGTAGGGTTTCATTCATCCCTTGGATACCGGAGCATAGCCATTCTCATCCCTCCGTTTGGTTCTTTCGGCAGTTTCTTCATGTTTTAGTCAGTGATGTCAAATATCTGGTGGGTGGAGGTCCTGGTATCTCAGTTTTAGGAGCATCTTCATAGGGTTTCATTTGAACTTAAGTTTCAGCGGCTTCTTGATGTTTTAGCAATTTCTCTGTACTTTAGGCGTATGCCGTCCATTTTTTAGGTGGATGCAGGCTAGCATGTCTCAGTTGTTTGCCAATTAGAAGCAACTGGTTCATATTTTTTCGATACTGCAAGGCTGGCTTTCATCTTGCTGGACATGCAAAATATGTTTGCATAACAAACTAATGTAGTTGGCTCTGTCACTGCAAGTTGAAACTTTGTAGGTTTAAGAATTCTTTGCTTGTCATGTAAATTTGAGACAATTTGGCCGTTGCATTACGTCTCAGCTGTAAACTTTCGTTTGTTCTTGGATCTTATTTGAATTTGTAATTCCGTTGATAGATCATCTTCATTGTAAATGAAGAACAGAATGGTGGGTTCTTATCAATGAATGAGAGTTTCCCTGCTGACAGTGATTTAAAATTCTGTTGCTGCAAGTGATTCTTCTTCTTATTCTTACATGCTCTGGCAAATAGGTAGTAGCAGTTGGTCTTAGATTGGTTGATTCGATAAAGAATGAGATGTCAATATTCAACCGTTAATGAAAAGATTAAGATGTATCTTTCTTTACAGAAACATAGTAGAGTTTGCCTAAAGATAATATCGCAAGTTCCCAACTATTTGAGGATTATTACCAGGAAAGAGGAAAATAATTCAAGAAACTCGCAAGGGCTCAGACTTAAGATGGTAGTAACTTTAGATTGGCTGTCACTGAGCAAACCCAAACTGCTTAAGAAATTCCACTACACATAAAATCAAAGCAATTATAGTGGCGCAAATAAATAAGCATCTAACAGTAGCAAATGATAGTGGACCTTCTGTGAAAACAAACAATCATCATCTCTGTTACAAAAGGGTTTGGTTATAAAATTGTCTCTGGATATTTAAATAGTTATCACTTTTCATGCAAGAATTTGGTACAAATGACAGCATGCTTGCACCATTAGAGAATTGAGCTGTAAGGAACTTGAAACTTTTCTAAAGAAAATCATATGGCTAAATTTCTTTATTTCAATTTTTTATTCTTACGATGGTCTAGGTAGGTTAATGCATGGTGCTTGACCTGAACAGAATGAAGGTCTTTTAATTAAATGTTTCTATAAATTACAAATATTGATTTTTCAATATTTTTATTTTATTTTAACATGTTAAAACACTGAGTGTGACAGCGCAGCTGCCCTAAACACACCGACCGTGCACTTCATATGAGTTGAACTTTGATCATCCACAAAGAGTGGGAAGTACCATCTAGTTACAGAGCTGATAGTAGCTCAATTCATGATAGTAACACTGACAACAATTAAAGTTCAACAGCTTATCATAATGATGTCATCACAACTGCGATATGAGGTTTGTGTCATTCATACCATCTGCAGTATCAACTAATCTTGTCATTAATTCAGGTCATTTCGAAGCTGGACAATGTGAAGGAAACATCAAAAACAATTTTTATTGCTTGTGAAGAAGACAT
Source organism: Murraya paniculata (assembly GCA_030449075.1). Lineage (NCBI taxonomy): Eukaryota > Viridiplantae > Streptophyta > Magnoliopsida > Sapindales > Rutaceae > Murraya > Murraya paniculata. The sequence continues at coordinate 175,068 of JAEVFN010000122.1, read as the reverse complement.
GGAAGAGGCGTTATCAGCGGCGACGAAAGGAATATGGACGTTCAGCAGTCAGTGGCTGATGAATTGTGTCATGAAGCAAGAGCTTGACCTGAAGCACTCCCAGTTTGCAGAGTCATTGTGAGCAGACGGTTCTATTAAGATCAGCTTGAAAATGTTAAACTTTGTTATATTTATTATTCATGTTTTTGCTGTTCTGAGAACTCAGTTAAGTACATAAGTTTCTGAATTGAGGGATGTTAAGGCACCCAGTTCTATTGCTGAGATCAGTGTCTGGAACCAAAAGGTATAAAACATTGAAGTTCTTCAACCATAAAGGGATTCACATGATTATTCAATAAATCTCTAAGAAACAGATGCAGCTCTAATGATAAAACAGGGAAGATAGGCCAAAACTGATAGCATTGTTCATCTAGAGACTATCATATAAGATCTTCCCCATTTTGAACTCAAGAAGCAAGAAAATAATAATCTTCAACCACCAATGAATATTCCAGCCCACGTTCAGGCTATACATGGTGGTAATGATGCAACTTGTATAATAACACTTTTCCTGCAGCATTTCCCACAGCCATAAAACCTCCACCAGGGCTGAAATCCAAACATCGAGGATATTGCAGATTCTTATTCGGAGGAGGCCAGTTAGAGAAAACATTATATGATGGAACGTGTATCAGCTTCAAACTGTTCTTCTTCATGGTAGAACAAATAGCCAATATTTGTGCATCATTATTAAATTTCATAAAATCCACTTTGGTGGTCAGATTTTCAATGGCCTTGATTGGTTTTCTCTTACCTCCCAGAAACTCCTCTCTGTTGTAAATATTCACTATCCCACTGTCAGAACCTGCGGCAAAGAAAGTTCCATCGGGGGAAGTGCAAAGAGCTGTACCATTTATGCACCCTTCATCAACTGCTTTATGGATGCACATTCTTGTTCTCAAATCCCAATGATAGACCTGCCCATCACCTCCAGAACTCAGCAATTGCTTCCCATCATTGGCGAATGCCAGAGAACGAACAGTTCCATTCATCTTTAAAGTTCCAATCAGCTCCTTTGTTTTAGAGGAGACCAACAAGATATAACCCTCATTGCCCGCAAATGCAATTGTACTTGAATCAGGGAAAACTTCAAAAAATTCCAAACTTTTCTCCTCCCTACCAACCAGGGGACCTATTTTTTCAACCTTTGCTTTCACTAAATCAAGACTGTAAAAGAACTTTCTTCTTCCAGCTATTATGGCCCGAGAACCATCAGGTAGGAAAGATGCCTTTCGAACAGGACAATCTTCAAGGAAAATGCTCTGTATTTTGGTATTCCGTTTGCCATCAATCTGAAAAAATCTTAGTCTTCTATCTAACCCAGCAACAAGTAGCAACTGAGCATTTCGATGGAATTGAACTGAATTGATAGGACCATTTGATGATTCCTCAGCATTTGCATCTACAAGTCTCAAGAATTCAAGAAGTCCAGGAGACAACTTGGCGCTGTTCTTCACAACAAGGTCTTCATCTGTTCTTAGAATATCATCAACAGCTTCCACATACTCACAACCACGAGCCACTGCAGCCCCAGTTTCTTCGTCTGATGATTCATCATAATGGTCATCAACCCTTGACCGTGAAGCAGGATGGGCCCATTCTGTACCAGGGTTCAGTTTAACATGCTGAGCCCTCAGTCTTGAAACATACTCCGCACCAGAAATCAAAGCCTCATCCTCTTCCTTCCTCAGCTTCCTCAACCTGTTAACTTTAGCTATATTTACATTGGTCTTTTCCTACTTCCTCATCTACCCAGACAGGTTTCTTTTGCCAAGTTTCCCCTTCATCATCACTTTCCTCTGAGAATTGTGCACCATCTCGATAAACAGACACCATGCTATTAGCAGAAGGGTCCACGAAGTACATGGCAGAACCAGTCTCAGCTTCATCTTGGACCTTATCCTCATCTTCCTTCCCAAATTCAATAGGGTCATAGAGAGATCCAAACAAAACGTTCTCCAACCTTTTCATTTCCTTCACTTGCTCTATTTCCCGCCGTATTTCCTTCTCTCTCTTTCTCTTCTTATCCCGTAATGTTTCCAAATCAGAGTCTTTTCCATCCTCAACATCTTTGTTCTCTTCCACAGCCAAAGGCATCTCGCCATCCTCTGTCTTTGTCTTCAATCTATTCCTAGAAACAGCATTTTGAGATATCAAACTCATTTTGGCAAACTATACTGTGCTTCTAAACCCAAAAAAAAAAAAACGTACGTAAACGAGCAGTACCCAAAATTTCCAATTCAAAATTCTATGGTTTGGCTGAGATCATAATTGAATGTAAAAACTATGATATGAACTGTAATTAAGTATTCCAAACAATTTCTCACTGAGAATAGAAACTGGGGAAAAAGTATAATGAAATTCAATCGAAGGAATAAAAATTATACAATTACTGACGATTGAGAGAAGAGACTAACAAGCACCAAACTCGAAGATAGCAGCGTAAGGAAGAACAAAGACGACGGATGGCAGAGTAACGGCAGCGGGTGGTGGCAGCTGGGCTGACGCTTGACGTTACGGCAAAGAAGCGGCGGCAGCAGGTTCTTCTCGCTCGAATTTCAGAGATTTTTCATTTGGCGGGTTTTGTTTTGATTTGACTTGGTTAGAATTAGGGCTCCATTTGCAGATAATCGATCGTCATAATACGAGACCTGGACTTAATTTAAATTTTTTTTTTGGCCGGGTTGACCCGGTTTGAATGGAAACAGATGAGTTCGGACCGGACCGTTAAAAATTCTCTCTCTTCCCCACGGTACCTAAAAAGTGTCATTTTTATAAGATAATTGCTACCTTACAACTGCTGTAACTTACAGTTGCTGTAAAAAAATAAATAAACAGTACCATATATTGATACTATTTATCTATTATTTTACAACAGCTGTAAATTATAGCAACTGCAAGATAGAGGATCTTTTTTATAATAATTTGTCGTCACAAGCATGTCAGGGGAGGTTCTATGCCGCATCGTTAATATTTTCTATTTGTTGTTAACGGGTTTATCTCGAAGCCTCGACCCTGTGCATAACTCTAGGCCTGGTTATATATATATTTTTAATTATATAAGACTATTACTCAAATTACAATTTATTTTTTATGAGATTAATATATTAATATTTACTCTCTTTAATATTCGATAGGTGTCTACTCTACTTATATTTTAAAAGGGAAAAAATTGCCTTCACTTAAATTGAAGAAGATAATTAAACCCTCACAATACATTGTGGGAACTCAAACCTGTGGCCTCACAATTATAAGGGTAGAATTCTAACTACTAAACTAAAACTTAATAGTTAAACCTGGTTATATGTTTTAAGAAGGTGTAACACTGCAATACTTAGCGCGGCCCATATTGAAGTTGATGATGTAAGTGCTAACCACTATCCTTGTTCATGTCGATGTCTTCGTTGAGGAGGTGGGAAGTGTTGATGTCTTCGTTGAGGAGGTGGGAAGTGTTGATGTCTTCGTTGAGGTCATAAAAAGTGAAAGGAAGCAATTTTACTGGCTTTCATTTATAATTAGGGAAGAGTTAAAAAAAAAAAGAGTCAATAGAACTGAACCAACGATTTGACTTAATTTGAAAAATTAATAAAAAATCATTTGGTTTATATAAAAACATCAAAAATGGAAAAAATCACAAAATATAAAGGAATTAATTAAAAAATAAAAAAAATCATACTGAATTGAAACTGTATCAAGAATTGAACCAATTCGATTGATTCGGTTCAATTTATATAAAAATGATAAAATTTTCCATTGGTTTGAGACTCATGGAGTTATTTTTCCCAAAATATGACGAATATTAAATAATTTTTGGAGAATCAAGTAGGAAATGAAGGAAAAATAATCTTATAGTTTGGTTTTATTAGGGATGACAAAATTATTCACGGGTTTATAGTTCCATGGGCCCCACTTCCAATGAAATAAATTTTGAATAATTTTTTAGAAATTAGATTGGGAATAGAGGAAAAATAATCCCTAAATTCTTAATAGGGTAGAGTTTGATGTTGTACTCCTCACCTTATCCCCAATCCAATCCCTATTATATAAGAATAATTTTTTAATTTTTGTTCAATAATTTTTATTTAATCAATTATAATGTTGGTTAAAAATTTTTGTTTTCATTTTTATCTAATATAAATAGGTTATGACTAAAAGAAAACCATACATTATAATTTTTATTCAACCCTAAAATATTGTTATTGTTATTTTTTCTTGTTTCTCTCAAAATACTACTCTCTTCAAAATTTTTAGTTTTGATATTATTTCAACCTTTTGGAGTTTTTTAAAATAATTTAAACACTTTATAATATGCTAATAATATTATTTAAGTCTCTAATTCTTAATTTACTGAAATTATTTATCTATACCTACTATAAAATAAGTAAATGAATAATACAATAGGGATGGAGAAATCATTCTCCACATCGTAATTCTCCATCCCCACCCTACTAAATTTATTAGAAGATAAAGTACGAAATAAAAGCGAAACTTTTAATAGGGTGGGGAATGGTGTATGCCTCCCCATCCCCATCCCCACCCCCACCCCACTCTCAACTCACCTCATTGTCATTATTAGGTTTGTACTTCCTGCTCTATCCCCATCACAATCCCGATTATATGTAAATATATTTTTAATTTTATTTAATAATTTTGTTTTATCAATTACAAAATTGGTTAATATATTTTCTTTTTATTTTTACCTAATATAAATAAAGTATAACTAAAAGAAAAACCTATAATATAATTCTTATATAATAAATATTGTTATGTTTTCTTTTCTCTATTAAAATATTGTTCTCTTCAAACAAATCAGACTTTATTTTTCAAAAATTTTCAGCAAAGTTTAATAAGTTAGAAATATTCTACTATTGACTATATGTTTAATTGTAGCTTGATCTTGACATATAAAAGTATATGCAAATATTTTGTGGTTTAGATATCATTTCATGATATTGTTTTAAACTTTTAGAGATTCTTTTAATAATTTAAATATTTTATAATATGATGATAATTTTATTTTAAGTTTAATTTTTAATTTAATGAAATTACATATGTATACTTATTATAAATAAATAAATAAGAAATAAGGTGGGGACAGAAAAATTATTATTCATATAGTGATTTCCCTGTCCCAAACTCCACAAAAATTATTGAGGAAATAAGGACAAAATTTTTAATGAAATAGAAAGACCATAACCTATTGTCATCTCTAAATTTTTTTAATGGACAGAAATTAATTAATTTAGTTCAATTCAAATCTTAACCAACCCGTACCCATTCCTATTTAAAAATTTTAACCCTTAAAAAGGCATTACAACAAAAACACTATTTTTCTTCCCTAAAGTAAACAAAATTAAAAAAACACTAATTGAAAAAAAAAGTTTTCACTCTTGGGCCGGTGATTTTGATCATAAAGACTGACGTGGAGCTGATGAACAAAACATGAGGATAAGGCACGCCATGACGACAAAGAGGGAGAGAGAACAAGAATCAGTACGTGGACTCACACACACGTCTCAACTCTCAAACTCAACTAAACAAACACATTTACACAGACCAAACGATTGAGAATCTGATATGATGCTCCCCTTTTGAAAAGCCCGCGGTTTTATCTTTGTTTCTACTTTCAGCATTAATTTGTAGCCCAAAAAAGGAAAAAAAGAGTAAAATGGCTGCGGAGCCTTCATTTGTAAGAGGAAGTGGAACTACTACTTCAGCTTCATGGCAAGCTTGTACAAGTAAGAACAGAAGCAAGGCACAAGCTCAGCTTCTTTGCTTCACAATCCGAGCTTCTCATTCCACTGACAAGAAAAACAAGGTCTACAAACAACTGGGTTCGTCTCTTTTTGCTGAAACTGCAATAATATTCTCTCTGTTCTCTTCGTTCAAATCGCTTCCACCCGGTTTAAATTTAGTAACTTAATGTTAAAATTTTGGGTATCTGGGTACGTCTGATATTGAAGTGCTGTGATTTATTACCTTGCTGCTGTTGAATGAAATCACTAGTTGTCAAGTACAGCAAGTGCTGAAGTTACTTAACGTTTGCTAATTGTTGCTTTTGGACTGTGTAAAGTAGCTGTGCTTTAAGCCTTTTCAGACAAGGAGAAGTATTGTTACAGTGTTAATTATAATGCTTATTGCCCAACAAATTTAATTTAATCCAGTAATTTTGTCATATAAAAGGTTGCGACAACTGGCATTGAATTGCTCGCCCGTTCCATTTATATACAGAAACTTTTTTTAGTGATTTGATATTGAGCATGGTGCCTTTTTTTTGCAATGCATTAGATGATCAACTTAAAGGGTTGAGACCTTTTTCACTTATTTTGATCTAAAAAATTCGGCAGCAATTCCAACCATCCATCTTCTTTAATCCAATGGTGTAGATTAACATCCCGGATGTCACCAAATTAGAATCCGTAATTTAGCTTGTAACATAATTGGTACCATTACTAGTGAATTAGTCACTTTGCTATATCTTTGTGTTCTTGTGCATCTTGGTTTCGATTTGAAATAAAAATTGGACCTGTTTAGGTTTGTTTTCATTGAAAAAGAAGATTGAAGATGCAGTTCTTCGTGCTGAGAGTTTAGCAACAACAGCACTAGAACTCGAAGAAGCAACAAGAATTAAGCAGGAAGAGATGGTCCGTGACTATAACCTTTGGGATGACCCAACTAAATCCAATGAAATTCTTGTCAAGTTAGCTGACAGTCTCAAAGTAGTTAATGCTCTCAAAGATCTACGATATAAGGTAATGTGTTGCTTATACTGCATTTATTGGATTTCTATGTGTGAATTCTTATTTCACTATAGAAACAGATCCGCATAGGTGAGCCTTGTGTGCCTAGGATGTGACTGTAACCATCGTTCTAATTCAGTGTACTTTCCTTGGCCTCTTGATACAAACCATGCATGACCTTTAGATGTCTAAAAATTAAATGCAAAACATACTTATCTTGAGCAAACTCCAGTTTATTTGTTTGATGTATTCTCATTAATCTTTAACCTCAATAAGCCTTTTGGACAATCTCAGAACTTTGTCCCTAGACAATGTTATTCTTTCTAAAGTAAAACTAAAGATTGCAGCTTGTTTGCTTGTTTCTGCAGGCCAAGGAAGCAAAGTTGATATCACAGTTGGTTGAGATGGAAGCTATTGATTATGGGCTTTTTAAGCGAGCATACCGTGCATCTTTAGATGTGAGCAAGCTATTGGATCAGTATGAGATGTCCAAGCTTCTTTGTGGGCCAAATGACATAGAAGGAGCATCTGTAACTATTAAAGGTGGATCAAATGGCATCTGTCCTGAGGTTTGCTTTTCATGTTTTGCTCTTAAGCTTAGGTTTGATTGAAATAGTAAATCTTGAAAAATGAGAAATGAATGCAGCTTCAATACAAGTTGCCTTTTCTTTTAAATTAGAAGAGAAAAAAATGTGTAAACAAAAGAGTTGTCTCTGTGGAGGACTTGCTATAAACGGCAGTGCATATAGGTAAACAATGCATATGTTAATGTTTCATTCTTGTTGGTGCTTGGACAGCAAGCTTTTTCAGTTGGTAGTAATACATCTTCCTAAAAATTTCATCCAACTAATGGTGTGAAAAAATTTTGTGTTGCTATCATGTCCGTAGATTCTTATGTCTGAGTAAACCATAGATACATATATTGCTGATAGTTATAGCTGAGCTGTTGTGGGTGCTGTGTTCCTTCTCATGATGGGAATTGTTAAGATTTATCATTGGCCCTTTTCCTCTGAATTTCTTATTTTTAATTTGGTCTGTGAGCTGTTGCTCCAAATTTTGTTTCTTTAATTTCATTGTAGGCTCATAGCTTGTTGATTTTCTTGTTTTCAAGAATTAACTTTGGCCTTACTGTTACAGTTGTCCTTATCTCTAGTTCGCTCCTATTAAAATATAAAATTACAGAGGGAGTCAATTTAATCATGCGTTGTTGTTCACTTAAATTGATTGCAACTCATTGTTGGCTCTTTTATCGAATATTATTAAATAACCTTAGCAAGTTTCAGCATTCAACTACTGAACCATGCTTCCTCCTTTTCTTTTATCTTTTGCCTCAATTTACCAATTCTGAGAAGAAATCTTTATCTTTGTAAGCCTCATCTCTTGTATAATTTTGGACACTGATTGAATTGTGTATATGGATGTCCAAGTTATTTAAGGTGTTAATTCATTCAAAGAGCATGGTAGTCCTGCATGGTTTATATGAATTTTTATTGGATTGACTTGCAATATGATCTGTGTATATGAAACAATGGAATGTGGTACCAACTCTCACTCACGGTACTAATGTTTCCAAATTTAGATATGGGCAGAACAACTTCTCAACATGGATGTTAGATGGGCTGACAAGGAAGGATATACAGGAAGGGTAGTTGATAAGTGTTGCTGCAAGAATGGTGGTATCAAGTCTGCAACTATTGAATTCGAATTTGAGTATGCTTTTGGCTATCTTTCAGGAGAGAGAGGTGCCCACCTACTCATAAATTATCAGAATGGTTCTGTTCCTCATGAGGTAAAACTACTGTTTCCATTTTGGCTAAAAGTTCTAGGTTATCCACATTTCTCTCTTCTCCTGGAACCAAAGCATCCACTATAACATTCTTGATTACTTTCTATGAAATCTTTTTTTTCCTGTAGCTTCTAATACCAGTTTTATTTCAATTCACCTCTTTAGGTGAGTGTTTTACCAATGTTGTGCTCATTATGCAACAGTAAGCTTTTTTGTCAATTAAATTCAATCTTGCAGGCTACGTTAGCATGTGTAGATGTTGTTCCTCTCTTCTTGGAAACAGTTTCTGACGTGCAAATTAGTGATGAGGATTTGCTTTTCTCATCCCCTTCGTTGCCAGGAGAAGGGCAGAGTATTGCTAAACCAGCAGTTTACATTCAGCATATCCCTACTGGCATAGCAGTCCAGTCTTCAGGTGCTTGATGATTTTCTAGGTTTCATTACTGATAAACTATTGGGTTTTCATCCTATCAGTATTTTTGTTTCTTTTACGAAACTTTTCATCTAATCCAGTAACATACCTCTTACCACTATTTGAAGAAAAAAGAAAACAGACAATCTTCCTCTGATCCTGATATTTAGAAAAAAGTTTGCACATACACATCCTTAGAGTATTTAGCAACTTCAAGGACGAGCAGCACCACATGAGGGATAGGATATGATAAATGGCACTTCTGCCACTCTTAGGTTCACAATGTTACTTCTTTCGACGGTTTTATATGAGTGTTATGGAACTTGTATGAATAGGATATCAAACCGCATGGAGAGTGGGGTGGGGGGAGATGGGGAAGCTCCTGCATTTTTGGAGGTTGGAATGAGTCATTTTTGAGTTTTAGTTATGCTACTTTCCCTTACTCTTGAGTTTGTAGTGCACAAAATGATAAGTTGGAATGACACATTATTTGACTGGCTATTGACAAATAATGCACTGAAGAAGTTTCTTTTCATTTACCTAAGGAAGCCTATCAAGATACTGCTGTTGCTCTCTTGTTTTTTCCACTGTCCTGAAAGTGAAACACTAAGAGCATAGCTTTAGGTGAAGAAATATGTTTGGTATTCTTTGTGTTTCATTGAAGGAAAAGTTTGAATATAGCAATCCTAGTTTGCCTAGAGTCATTGATAAAATGGTTCCTGTACTGCACACTAAGAATAATTGATTCACTTCCTAACCATATTCTCTTCTCTATTCACTAACAGGGGAAATAACTTTTAATTTTGTATCTACGGCATTTCCTCCCTGGTTTCTGTTACTTCAAATGAGAAGAAAAGTGATATTTTCATCTGCAGGTGAGAGAAACCACTTTGCAAATAAGATGAAGGCCCTTAATCGATTGAAAGCCAAACTTCTTGTGATTGCGGGGGAGCAAGGAGTTTCCAATGTGAGTTGCATAAAGAGAGAAACCATTGTCAATATCTGGCAGAAAGAGACGAGAAGGTACGTCTCTCACCCATACAAGCTAGTACAAGATGTAAAAACCGGCATCCAACTGCCTGACTTCAATTCTGTTTTGGACGGAAACATTAAACCTTTTATTGAAGCTCACATCAATATTAGACGGTCAAGTGATACAGACTAAGTCTTCACTATTGCCTACTTCTCGCTGTACCATGGAATTGTGATGTCTTATTATTGTCATTATTTTATTTATTATTTTGAAATTTTACAGGAAATCAACACTTATATCTGTGAACACAACAACCCTTCGCGATTGTGAAATAGCTAATGATGTGAAAATTAGAAACTTATGACTTCACCCGGTATACAAATCTATTTGGTAGAAGTTGGGTCTAAATTCATACGATAAATGTCCCATATTCAACTTAATGTGTAGTTAACCGATTTTCTGAAGTCATGGTAACAATTTGAGAGACAATGGACCATGCGACTCCAAAGCAGTCATCCTATTTGGGTAATGGCTGAAGTTGATGTGTGGCAATGAAGCAAATTATAAGTCTCTTGCATTATTCTTTTGTTAATGACAAACATTAACAATTTGTACTTGCCTGGTGGGTAACACAAAGTATGATTTACATAGTTCATAAGACAATGTCATGCTCAAAGAGGGCATTCAACAAACAAGTGATATTTGATTTTATTTATTTATTTTGGGTAACAAGTGATATTGATTGATGCTTGAATGCAATTTTTTTAACATGAGATTTTCATAATGAGTGAAAGAGGACATCTAAAATGAAACAAAAAGTTCTGTTATTACAATCAGTAAAACATCTAATCCTATTAAAGTATATTAAAAACGAGATATTAAATCAAAAAGATAGAGAGAAAATAATTTTTCTCTCTAAGAATAGTGTGAGGCAAAATCAATTCCTTGAGGGGTGTTTGACGCCCCTCATTAGCCCTCATTGCATTATGCAACCCCATGATTGGCTGCAGCAAGTGGCTGCATTAGTTAGTTTGTCTTTTTTTTTTTTTTAAATAATAATTATAACTAAAATATAATTTTTTAATTTAATATAATATTATATAATATTTTTACATTATAATTGTTAATATAAATTAATAAATTTATTATTCAATAATATTATAGTATATGTTAATTTTTATTATATTACAAATATATAACTAAATTATGGATTATTTAATTATATTATAATAATTAATATATAAAATTTAATTATTTTTAAATAATTTAGTATAACTAATAATAAATATTTAAATATGAATAAATTTGAATAATATCAATTTAAAATAGTAATAATATAAATAATGATATAAAATATTATTACATATACTATAAAACTCTTACTTGAATTATTTAGCATAATTCATTTTGTTAGTGAATATGTTACAACAATTATATTATTTGATTATTTTGCAATTATCTTGTGGCGCGTACAGATTTTTATTCTAACATCATAAGATGACTTTTGGATTAATTTTGTAGGTTTTAATATTTATTTATGTTATTATATTATATTAGAAATTATTTGATTAAATTATTTGCTTCGATCTTTATTTCACAAGTTATTATTTTGAAAAATTACTGAAAAATAAGTGTTGTGCTTCTAAATATTTAAGGCTATAAGTTTCGATCTGTATGAAGAGAATTATGTCTTTTCTAACATTTATACTAAAAAAATTAAATTTCTAAAATTTAAGATTTCTGTATTTAATATTTTTCTAAGTATTAATAAATATTATTTTAAAAATATATAATTTAAATTAATAAAAAAATTAATACAGTACTGTGTATTACCAAATATTATATAGTACTGTTATAATACAATGTTAATATAATATAATATAATATATTATGTCTGTATTAAAATAATATAACACAACATAATACAATAAAGTATGAAAATGCATCCTGAATTCTTTATTACAAACACCGAACCAACCGGGGGGGTCTTTGCTATAGAAAACAATCATACTTATCCCTCATTAAGTTTGATTGCTGCAATAACTAAATAACATAAAAAAAATAAGCAACTGACAGGAAAAAAAAAAAAAAACACAAAACCCACAAACCATAAAATGATGATCACGTGCGAAATTTTTGTCCGGGCGTAAACAGAGATACGCCCCAGTTGCCGGTAACTCAAAAATCTATGGAAAAATACTTCATTGTGATGTAATTACCAATTGGGGTCTCTATGCTTCTCGCATTCTTCAAGTGATAATATTGTATTTTTTTTTCCTTTTTCTTTCATAAAATATGACACTATATGATATATTCCTGAATCGTGTTATCATATAGTGTATCTTTATAAGGTTCGTTTGTCCCAACAGCTACAGTGCATGTGTGAATTAAAAGACTCGTATTTTAACAAGCTGGTATTGAATAAGAATTGGTAATTTCATGATACATGACCCACGTTTGCTGTAATCATGCTTCTGGATTTAATGAAGTTCTCTCTCAATTCGAGAACCAAAAAATAGGTTAGCAACAACCGAACCAACTAGGTGCTAACTGCTAAAGGGTATTTTTGTCATTCCAAAAGGAGGAATTACGAGGACCTATTTGGTAAGGATGAAATAAAACTGTCGTAATTTGAAAGAAAGACCTGTTATCGCCATTGATTTTGAGCCGCAGTTGCTCGCCTTAAAGCCCCAAAAGCACTGGAGCAGACGACAAAAGGAAGCAAAACAAAAAGTACCATCGAACAACTCGTACTCAATTTAAAAATAACAGCAAAAAAAGTGGCACCCAACTCTCAAAATTCTGAATAAAGGACGATGGCTTCTCCTTTCACTTGTAAAGTGATCCTCTAAACTCTACTTCTCTATTTCACTACATATTTATCATGGTATTTGTATGTGGATGTGTCATTGATGTTTGCGTATGATATTTGGTTTTTGCTTTTTATGTTACTAGTGTTGAAGAAGAAATTATTAGTGTGTTCTTCAAGATATAGCTTCTGGGTACCTGATTTTTCACTGTTTAGGACCGGGGAAAATCAAGTTCTCCTTCGGAGCTTAGCCTAGTGCTCCAGTTTCAGAGAAACAAGAAAGCAGCAATAAGCGAGGATAGGTGTTGCTAGATGTTCTGTTAATTCAGGTGATCAATATATGTAAATTTTGTAGTTTAGTTGAGATCACTTCATTGGGATTAATCAATTATTCCTGACAATCTGGTTGCTATTCATGAGATGGAGGTTGAATCATCATGATGGTCATTCATTTGGTCCTAAGATGCAGCAATCTTTAAAGATCCTGTTTTTCAGTAGCTTACATATTCACAAAATAAATAAAAGATGAATGTTACCATGGGCAGGTTTTGATGCCTGGAAATCACAAAGACGGTTTTCCAGTTTGCTACTTCGTTATTGTCCTTATCAAGAGAATACTTGGCCGTAATAAGGATCATAACTCATAATTTGATAATTATGCTAAGTGCTCGTAAATAATAAGTATCATATCTCTTAAAATGAAAAACAAAGCTAGACAATTGTAGCTGACTTGGCTTGCCATTAGGCTATATACAAAAAAAAAAGGGTTGCGGGGGCTGGGGTTGTCTCCATTTCTGCTGTGTGGCACTCTGCCTCTCTTTATGACATCGTAGTATAGAAGGTTTAAAGCAATATTTTCTATTTTTAAGTGTGAATGCTTTTGGCTAATTTTGTTAATTGTTCTATTTTTGACATGCAGGATTGATCTCTCTGATGCTTGTTCAGACAAATACAACTCTGAACTGTGGGATATTTAGAGTTTCACACTTCCGTAATTGTCAATTCTCCATGGGAAAAAAATGGAGCTTTACTAGTTTACCCGCCTCCCTTAACACTCATGATTTCACTTGGATCAATGATCTCCAGCAGATGACAAAGGGTAGGATCAAGTTTTTATATATTACTTATAAGGTAAACGCACTTGTTTGCATGTTGGAGATGCAAATATAATTTGTAATTTTTTGGATGTTATACAATTCGTATGCGAGTTGAAGATCGTTCAACTGTAAAGTCTGAATTTCTTCCTCGTCTTTGATTGTAAAACCAAGTCATTCACTTAACGTCTGTAGTTATGAGATGTCACAGGTTTGGTTAAGGGATCGTTGATTGTATTTGAAACATTGTAATATGTTATTCTGAGATTGGGAAAATTTCTATCCACAAATCACCCAGTGTTACTTAGTCACTTAAAAAATTTTACATCCTTTATTTTGATGCAAGGTGCATAGAAGGATCTTGAGTTTTTTCTGCACTAATGTTTCAGGTTTGAGATATACAAAGTTGTCGTCTCAGGTCAAGGGAAAAACAGCAAGTAATGTGCTCATGACAGAATACGAGGAAGATTTACCTCTGTCATCTTCATATGAAAATGCAATGCAAGCACTTTCCTCTCTAATTACACGGCAGAAACGTGGAGAGCAATCACACATAGCTGGTAGATATGGAAAACTGCAAAGAATGTCGATGTATCTTAAGGTAACACAGGCATGATTGAAATTTTTACGACTGTATTTTTTAGAATATTGTATACTTCTGATTTCCAAAAGTAATTGTTTACGTACAATTTATGAAACATGAATGCTACACCATATTTTCTGTATGTTAGAAATGAACTTGGACGTGGTAGTTTCACTATTGCCCTGTATTACATCACTGAAACAATCAGTCTTTCTTGTCTTAACTTAGATTCCTTGTCCGACATTCATACTTGAATCTTATAGGAATTCTTGTATTTCTAGTCTGAGGGGTTTACATTTTTGCCTTTTGTTGTATTCTGAAATGTTCAATGTTATTTCCATCCTTAATGTAATCTTAAAAGTTTAAGGTAATAGTAATTGTCTTCCAAGAACTTTTTAATTGTACCAAACAAATTGGGTGATTTCCCTCCTTAATTTAGCATTTATGTGGTTTCTTTGGGTATTTCTAAATTTTTTTTCTCTTAGCTGCTGCATTTAATTATCTCTACTTGTTGGTAGTATGAGTGAAGCTTACTTCGTTGGTACCACGGCGAACATTAATTTTATGAGAAACTAATATGACGCTCAATATTGACCAAAGTGTCTTCGTTTTTGTTTTCCCCCAGAAATCTATATATATTATGTATCTCTGCAATGTCTTACACTTTGGGTGTGTGCGAAAGAAAAGGGAAGTTATTTGCGGATTCATTGTTGGACTTTTTTCTTTAATATTTGTGTCATAACTTAAGAGTGAATAGTGTTCAGACTCATGAAGAACTAAGGTCAAGCCCAACAGTAATCAAAATAGGATTTCATTAGGCTAGCAATTACAGTTTTTCATTCATAGGAGAGAACTTTTTACTGCAGAGAAGCGTATACATGAGAACTCTTGTTTCATTTTCACATTTTGTGATATGGGTAGTTTCCCAATTCTTACTATTTGCAAGTAGTACATGAGATAGTTAACCTGTGACCAGTGCTATTGCTTTAGTTGGGGCATTAAGTAGTTGAGTGGGTCTCAGGATCATAGATGGCTGATTAGCTCATAGTGGATAAGAACTGAATAGGCAGAATACAATTGAAAGACATTTGGTATCAACATGTGTCTTTTCTTTCTCTAACCATGTTGAAACCCGAAGATGTCTTGAGAAATTCAAATTCGAGGAGGATGTGCTCCATTCCATGTTTTTGGTACATATATAAACTTATTCTCTTTTATGAACCTATTATTATCCATTTCCTTTTAGATTTGATGCTTATATATTGTATTTATTGTGCTGATTTATTGTCAATGGTATCATTTGGTTTGCATCTTTTTCTGGTCACGTGGTTTGTGGTTATTAGAATGAATATCAATTATTGAAACTTAATTACTTGGATACCTATCCATTTTGGAATCTCGTTTATTCCACCTGAAATGATTCTGTCTGAGTTTTGAAATCTGGTTATCTGTTATATAGATACTAGGCTTGGAGGATCATATAGTTGAGCTCAAAGTTATCCATGTCTCAGGAACGAAAGGGAAGGTATTGATCATTTTAACTAATTCATTACTTCTCGGATAAGGCCAGGTTTGAAACCTTCATGCTCTGCTTGTTTTCGTACAAATAAAATAGTCCTTTAATATGGGTTGGACCCACCGTATGGTCTAAGCTGATATTCTCAATTGATCAACCGTAATATTCTGTGAATTAAACTTTCACTCTGTGCCACCAACTAATGACAAATTTTATAGATTAAGCAAGCGGTGATTCAGTCTGGTAGTGATTGGACAATATTTTTTCATTAGAAGTGTTTTGGACATTTTCTCTTTATTTAGTCAGCCAGTGATAAAAAGTTGCCAAATCCATAAAACAAATGCTTCAAAATCGATGGTTGAATTAAAAAATGCATCCTTTTTGTTAGAGCCTTTGAAAAGATATTGCTTCTCCAACTCATATATATGTTATTGTATGTATCTGATATCCTGATATTTGATTATTAAAAGGAAAAAAAGAACAGATACCAATTAAATGATTTTGTCTCTAATTGTACTTTGAGTTTTTAGTACTTTAGTAATGAAGAGTTCTCTTTTCGATTTTTAGATCCCTGCCCTTCTTATATCTGCATCAATCTTTATTGGTATAACAAACTGCAGTATCTGCTTTGAAGAAGTGTTAGGCGTATTCCTAAAAATATTTGAGAATTTGAATCATATAAAATTGATGGACACACCCATCCGCCTTTCATTGTATTTTTGGTTTGTTAATGTTGATGAATACATATTCAGGGTTCAACCTGCGCATTTTGCGCGGCTATTTTACGGGAGTGTGGTTTTCGAACTGGACTCTTCACCTCACCCCATCTCGTTGATGTGAGAGAACGATTTCGCATTAACGGGTTAGTAATGTTCAAATTTTCTGGCCTTTTTACAACCAATTTGACAATATTTTCATGTTGGGTTCTTATTAGGCATCACTCAAGGTTATGAGCAGTTTCACACAAAAAATAAAAATACGACAAGATAACTAGAGACCAGATTTGCATTCCCAAGGGATATGTGGCTCACCATTCATGTACATGGATGCATTTAAATGGCTATTTATTTATCTACTTTTTGAGAGGAAACAAAATATTATTCTAATCTGTGGACCAGCAGTCTGCTTAACACATCTCTTTATAAACAAAATGATTAGAACCCAATTAAATTAACTACAGCTCGGGTTGTTTTGAATAAAAATTGGCATGAAATTAAAAATTAACGCCCGCTCATAATCCTTAGAACTGAAGTCAAAAGAGAATCTAAGAATTAAGAGATGCACACTCTAAAATTCAAAATCTTTTTCTCTTTCTTAAAATATCCCTCAAATTTCTTTCCATCCACATCATTGGGAACACTGCCATAACAGTGAAACTCCATTAGTACATTGCTGGCCATTGCCCACCATGGTTACAGAAATGATCTGTTATCAAAGGATCACAGGAGATACCCTTGAAATGTCGGCTACCCTGAAAAGGTTATACCACAACTCCCAAGCCACTCGGATAATCAATGCTTTCCTCCTTCCTCTTCACTTGATGCACCAGTAAAAGTTTTGCTATCAACATTACCTTGAAAGTACTTGATTTGCCATCCACAATTAGCCACGCATGAGCTGAACCTTACTCAGCACCTTTCCCTTCCAAATCCTGTGGTTCAGATGTATGAATTGATGAATCATGAAAGAAGTAAGTTGTTAAAATGAAACTTCCTGGTTTTTTCCATGGAGTATTGCTACAAGTTATGCCAAATTCAGGAATGGTGTGTGGAATTTTTGCAACGGAATCTCTCTATCCCTAAAATTATGCCTCTTATCATTTTTCTTTACTCATTTTTGTCATGATGGTCTCAGTGTAGATGGAAAACTTTGTAGCCTTCTATTTCTTAATAAGATATCATAGAGTCATTTCATTATGGTTGGACCTTCACTTATTTATTATTATCAATTTACTTAGGGACATTAAACTTCATTGGTCGTCTACTTTAGTCATCTCTCTGATTTCTGTATTCATTTCTTTCAGTAGTCAAATTTGAGGGTCTGCAGAAAATTCAGTTATAACATAGATGATACATCAACTTGAGTAACTTTTGACTATTTATTGAGATGGATGATTGGGGCTGGGGGGATGGTTCATTTGCTGAATGTGGTCTGATTATTATTATTATTTTTTTTGCAGAAGGGAACTAATAGTTTCATGAGAAGAGGGGAAATTATTATAACAATTTCCTTGATATATATGGAAGTACTACTATCAATGTTAAGCAGATTCAAAATCTAACTGTCGTCGTGATTGTATTAACTTAGCACTTAGTGTTTAACTGAAAGTCATTTTAATGGTTGGGATAAATGTTTCCTCAACAATAAACTAGCTGGGATTGACTGCCTGAAGTATGAATATTTATTAAGTATTCCATCTTATTGTTTGACACTGAAATGCCTTTGTAGGTTGGACATAACTGAAGATAAATTTCTATTTTACTTTTGGGAATGCTGGAGCCTATTGAGGGTAAGATATATTTTTCTTTATGGTAACTATAGGTTTTTAATTTCGATTTGGTACATATTTACTCTGGGAGTAAGTATATTTTCCCAAGTCTATCTTTTCCGCTATTCTTGTACTTGAGTGGTATCCCATTTGCTTTTAGTAAGTCTCTCTTAAATGAGTAAAATGTGAAATTGATTGTGGCTCTGCCCCTGTTGTTTCTAGTTTTGGCAATTGGCATTCCTATACCCTTATTCCTTTTTTAATATTTACAGCAAAGGACTATGATAAAATCTTATATCATTTACTAACCTGAATTTGTGAAAAAGTTTTTACTTTCAAGCTCATTTCGGACATGAAAAAATTAGGCAAATAGCTATATTAAAGCAATGACAAAAATAGACATTTATATGTTTTAGAAGCGAAGACAGTATTTTGAACAAAAGTTGGAGCTGATTTCCTAGCCTAGATGTTGGAAACTAAATTTAGCTGATTAGGTATGTGAAGGTGTATTGTTGGTATTTCTTGATTATGATCACTTCTTAACAATCTGACCTTACATTAGATGATAATTTGTCCGGTAAATTTCCCTTGGGCTTTTTGGCTAAATATTACTTTAGTACTTTAATCGTGTTTGGGATCACAATATGTGGAAGTCATTTTCTTACTCTGGAAAATTCAATTTGCAGGAAAATGTTACGGAAGACCTGCCAATGCCTCCACTGTTTCAGTTCCTCACTGTATTGGCATTCAAAATATTTGTATGTGAACAGGTTAGTTCGGAAATATCTAATTTTCATAAGTGCTCGTCTTTCAAATCTGGCATTGCAGTGGCTATCTGTTTTACTCATGCTGGCAGTAAAAACTGAGCAGTTTTTGTCAAACCACATTCTAGGATGTTTATTTTCCTTCACTCACAGTATTCTCTATTTTCCATTCTTCCAGAGACTGATACCATTCAAGTTCCTGGCTTTCCAAAGTGTTAAATCTTCCTCCTAAAAAATTTCTAGAAGCATATACAAAATTGTATAAAAATCTTTGCATTGGGCTGGAATGATTTCTATGTTTCCGCAACTGGTAGTGATCCTCAGATCTTCCATAAATATCACTTCAGACACTCAATCATGTCATTTGATTTGAAACCAAACCTGAATAACTTATTCTGGCCCCAATAATTTTGTCTTTTAGATTTTCCACTTTAAACTCCCATGAAAATTTTGCCACAATACAAAAAAAAAAAATTCCATGAAATTTTGTTGAGCTTGCAAGTACGAATTAGGTATTCATAATATACCTGAAAATAACTGTGCTTGTGGCTATTGGTAATGTCATCCACACCATAAGCTTTCTGTCATATATGACTCCTTTCCCTCTTCTAATACTCCACCTATATTTTCTAGTTCTATTAAATTTTAATGCCTTTAATTGATCTACTTAATGCGCACATTCCTAATGTGATCATTGTTCACTAGCAGCAATTTTTTTATATAATTTCAGATTCACAGACTAACATTTTGGTGCCTTATTTTTTTGACCTGTTATTAATCCCTTTCTCTCTCATTCCCTGAATCAATTCTTGTTCACAGGTAGATGTTGCTATTATTGAAGTTGGTCTTGGCGGAGAAAAGGATTCAACAAATGTGGTAAGGATCTCATCATAGAACTGCCTTTCGTGATTGTTGTAGAGTTTACAAAAAGTTTAAGAGCTTATTTTTATGGTTTTACAAGAAAAAGGCAAAAAATTAAAGATGGCGTTGTGCATTTTATTAGCATGTTTTTTGAAATGATTGTGAAAATAATTGTAAAGGATAAATTTAATGGTCATGGAATTTGATGTTGAAAATTTGCAGATTAAAGAACCTGTTGTTTGTGGCGTTAGTTCTCTTGGCATGGATCATATGGAAGTGTTGGGTGAGTTGTTTTCTGAAATTTTCATTCTCTTACTCACAGATAGTTTGAATTTTATTAGCTGCAAATTTTGGGGCAAATTTATTTTTTCACTTCCATGGGAGCGTCATTAGCGGTTTTGGAAACCCTTATTGTTCTCACGCTAAACTGCTTGTGAGTTCTTCTAAATTTTGCTACTGATTTTTTTTTTGGGGGGGGGGAGGGGGGGTGGGGTATTTAATTTAAACAATGCAAGATGAATAAGTTATTCTCTTATTTATATGACAGTATTTGTCATACGCAGGAAATAAATACCCTCGGTGACATTGCTTTTCATAAAGCTGGAATTTTCAAGGTATAACTCTGATATGCTAGCTACTCAACCTGCATGAATATATGGTTTTCTTTAGCATTGATTTATTTCATTATTGCTGTTCTGATTGTTCAATTAGGCAGTTTTCATTTTCAAGTATTTTCTGAGTTGATGTCTTTCCTGCTCCTGAAGCCACAAATTCCCGCATTCACTGTGCCCCAGCTTTCTGAAGCAATGAGTGTTCTTCGGGAAAGGGCACTTGAATTGACGGTATCACTATAAACTCCTCTCTCTTGTTCCTCTATCATAATACCTACTTCGCATGCTTATATATTTCTAGTTAAAGCCCTGGTTCTGTCTTTATAGAAGTATTTGGGATATATCTGAATCCTATTCTGTAAAAAGAATTCAACCCTCTACAATGGATTGGCAGGGAATAGCATCAGAATGATTTCTTATTGTGATCCATTTTGCATGCCAATTTAATTTGTATGCTGACATATATGAAATGTGTTTAGTTTTATTACAGTCTAGTTTAAAATAACCATTTCCACCAAAGAAGATACAAGCATGTTCAACTCGACTCTAATTTTTTTTTTTTTGTGGTCTTTAGTTATGTAATGGTTTTTTGTACAATCTGATGTGCAACTAGACCAATGTAGATTGCTATTGTTGTTTTATTTTACAATTTCCCAATATCATACACCTGTAATCTTCATCTTCAACTATTGCTTTTCAACATTAGTAATTGGAGGTCGTGCAGATCACTCACCTCCCTCCATGTCGAAACAATAAAAGGAAACCTCACTCTAATCAAATCTCGCATGCACACACAGGGAGAGCAGCAGAAAGACTCTCTAATTGTTGTCAGCATTCCTCAGAGAACATTTTTCTCAATTGCAGGTTCCCCTGGAGGTAGCAGCTCCTCTTGATATTGAAAAGTTAAGGGACTAGAACTTAGCTTGTCTGGTGATCACCAGTTGGTTAATGCTGGTCTTGCTGTCTCTCTCTCTGAATGTTGGCTTCGAAGAACTGGAAACTGGGAGAAAGTGTCTCACAATGTCAGTTATATCGCATTCTTCCTTAATTTATTATTCTTTCGGCTTAACATGAAGGTACATGATAGACATGGAGGACATATAAACTTGTAATTTTGTTCTTATTCATGCAATTCTCTTAAATTAGTGGAAATTATTATGGGAGTTTTAATTTTCAAATTTTTCGTAATGTGCATGCATCGTTTTGGGGGGGGGGGGGGGGTTGAGCATTAGACAGAGAGAGAGAGAGAGAGGCATCTTAAGTTTTGAGTGGACCTAAAGTTGTGTGAATCTGGTGATTAATCTTGTCCAGTTAAATTCTTTGGACACCAAAAAAATTAATCATCTTTGCAATGGGTATTAATGATCCTCTTCTTCAGTATGCAGTCTAGGTTTGAAACTTAGCACTTACTATGAAAATTGGTGAAGTGATAAACAGGATGGTGAGAGAGCAGATTTGCCTGATGCATTTGTTAGAGGTCTTTCAACTGCACATCTTTCGGGGAGGGCTCAAATTGTTTATGATATTTCTTCAGTGTCCAATTCATCAGGGTTATCTGAGAACTCCTCTGGAGAGCTGATCTTTTACTTGGATGGAGCTCATACTGCTGACAGCATGGAAGCATGTGCCAAATGGTTCTCTAGTGTTGTGAAAGGCAGCAGAAATTCTGCACTATCATCAATGTCTTCGATAACCAAAATTAACAATATGGAAGGAGTTCAAAGGAATGGTTACGTCGGACATAAGATGGAGAAAACCAAGCATCCTAACAAAATATCTAAGCAGGTAAACACCTTGGAAATAGAAAGACTTAGTTTCAAGGAATGGATTACATCGTGTGATTCCTTGAAAGCTTATGTAAATTGTGTATTAGTTTCTTTAAATGTGGATCTCCATAGGCTTATAATGTTTAATTTATGTCTAGATAGTTCACATCAGTAACCTTTATTGGCACCTCATATGGTGTATATTTGCTTCGTTGTAGATTCTTTTATTCAATTGCATGGAGGTGAGGCACCCTCAAGTTCTGCTTCCACGGCTTGTGAGTACATGTGCTTCCGCAGGTATCACTAATTCAGACACAAATGATAAGTTTTATTTTGTTGGTCGCTTACACATGTAGACCTTATATTATGGAATACCTCAAGCGTATTCATCAACATGCCACCTCTTTCAACTGTGTGAATTTGCATTATGAGTTTGCTCCATTTTTATTCTATCTTGGTAAACCATTGGCATCCTTATGTTACACTATGCATGTTTCCCCTGCTTATACTGCCTGAAACTGGATTCCTTTCCACCTTCCCCATCATCCCACCCCCCCCCCCCCCTCTTGCTCCTTTTATTTCTTGGAGAAACACTTCCTAGGGAAAAATCACTTGCAGTGAACTGTACTTGAACACTGAAGTCAAAATGGTATTTTATCTTCTGTTTTCTTTCAGCAAGGCAATTGCTGTTTTCATGTCATTTTGAGCTCCTATTAATTCAATATGTAATGCGATCTTGCTCAGGCACTCATTTCTCAAAATCGCTTTTCGTCCCAAGTGTTTCAACATATAGCAAGGTTACATCCGGTTCCTCATTCATTCCTTTAGGTATCTCTGGCAAGGACTTGTCTTGGCAATTTAGCCTCCAAAGACTTTGGGAGAGGATTACTCATGGGGCTGGTAATACCTAATTCTTTTGTT
Organism: Murraya paniculata; assembly: GCA_030449075.1. Classification (NCBI taxonomy): domain Eukaryota; kingdom Viridiplantae; phylum Streptophyta; class Magnoliopsida; order Sapindales; family Rutaceae; genus Murraya; species Murraya paniculata. The sequence continues at coordinate 151,705 of JAEVFN010000122.1, read as the reverse complement.
CTCTGTTGCTGAATAGCTATATTTTCTTCTTGATGTTCTTTGTCAGGTCTTCACCCACTCAGTAAGCATTATGATAGTGGGTTTAACAGATTATGAACTAATGGATACACTAACTACTGTTCATACAAGTTATGCTTTTCTGTTAATACTTTGAGCCTGAGGTGGCCTTCGAGTAAATATAATTTGTAATCGCTTGCTGAATATATTGTTTGGCTCTTAAGTTGGAGTAACCATATGATGGAGTCTGTAATGAATTCGACTTCCAAGCAGCCAAAAGTAATTTTGATTCTAGCATTGGTGACTTAAGTTCACTTAACTATTGGTGACTTAAGCTCGCCTAACTAACCTAGTATGATTAATAATTGCCTGTTTTATCTCAATAATGTAATAATAATATAAAAAGGAAAGAAGACTTGTGTTTCTCCCTTTAGAAAAGGAAACCGCAAAATTCTTAGGGTATTAAATAATATAAATATTATTTACTATGATTTATTTTACATTAATCATTATAATATAAAAGAAATAAAAAACGCATAGTGTCATATTAAATTATAAGTTCATTTTTGTATGTTAGTTGTTATAATATAACCCAAAAAAAAAGGGTTAATGTGGCAGTTGCTACATTAAAGCAATCCCAGCATCGCCCGGGCTTGTCTAATGCGGCAGGTGCTATATTATGGGTTCATTATAATGCGCCATATCTTAATTTGCCAAACATTGGACTGCACTAACTGAAGCAATGTAGTCCCATGTAATGTGGTATGCCAAACACATCCTCTAACTTCCAGGTTTTTTAGGCCATCCAATAATTGAGGCACACACTCTCAGGATTCAGGAACAAACAAGAAATGAAAGTTTTCATTTTATTGCAAATAAGTGTAAACACTTTTGACTCCCCAAATTATTTGGTACAGTTGTACTCCTACCCTTGACGACGGTAATGCAACATACACACCATGAAGATGAGTCATCTGGATTAAAATTTCCTTTTAAAGTGTCCTTTTGTATAGATTCCATTCACATGCATTAACAGATAGTGGATTAAAGATACTGAACATTAATTTAATGAGACTGGTGTTCATTTCGGTTGATGGCAGATCCTGTGCTTGACAAGAGCTCTATGGTGGAGAGCACTGAGATCTTACCTCCTCGCAAGTTCCTTTATGAGGATGCTCCTCTTTGCAGTCCTGCAGAAGAATGTTTTGCTTGCAGTGCAGTAATTCCTTCATTTCCATTGACAATAAAGTGGTTGAGAGATAGTGTAAAAGAAAACCCTTCCATAAGAGTTCAAGTAAGAATAATCTCTTCGATATCTTTTTGGTTTGAGTCAACATGGCTAAACAGGCAGAACGTAGAACTAAAATGAACTGCAATTTTGGCTTGTTTAGAATTGACAAAGGATGGGTTCCAAGAAACGGACAAGTTATTGTTATACTAATTTTTTATTCTTATTTAATCTTCAGGAGGTGCCCAGTGCCTTTAATATTATACTGTAGATACAGACTATTGGGGTTTGGGGATTCTTAATTACTTGAATCACCACCTATGAATATATGAATATATTGATTATCACTTTTTAATGGAAAAAGTGCATATTCTTGAAGGATTTTGGGACCTGGGTTCTCAGTGTTTAAAGTTGTTTTATAACTCTCTCTCTCTTTCTCTCTCTCTGTGCACGCGTCAGCATCTTATTTTTTGTTGTTAGTTCGCATGACCATTGTATGATAAACCAGATCATACTCCCGCCATCAGGAGCAATGATTTGTTTCCTTCATTTCTGGATAAATATCAATAGCATATATTATTTTTCTATTACTTTGCTTTGTTTCTTTGTTGTTTATGTATGTATATATGCACTGAAGCAGTCACTCTTGTAAATATTCTATATGTTTAATGTGTACAGGTTCTTGTCACCGGCTCATTGCATTTGGTTGGAGATGTATTAAAGCTATTAAAGAGATAGTATAATACTTTAAAAGTCCTGAAGTCGGGTACATTTTTCTTTAAAGTGATACTTCCTGAAGTCGGGTACATTTTTCTTTATGTTTCTTCTGTATCAGTCAAATGCCTTCCTTAAATCTTTTATCATTAATTCGCCTCAAAGTCATCATGGAATGTGATGTATGGCTAAACTAATAATGCCTGTCTTCAAGTCAGCATAGCTATGATTCATTGTTATGCTGTGTAAAATTACATGATTGTAAAATTCATAAAAGCAACGATTATTCTAAAATTTATTGGTGGAAAGATCCGTATGTCTGTATTTTGCCAAATCTACTGTTATTATTTCTGTTGATGTATTCCATACTTGTCTCTTTGTCAAATAAAATGTTAAGGAGTTTTTTTTTTTTTTTTTGGTGTTGGGGGGAGGGGGGGGGGGGGTGGTTTCTGTGATGTGTCAACTTTTGTCTACTTTCTTGCTTACACTGTGTATGTTTCTTTAATTCGTTTGGGGTCACCTTATTGTACACGAATCCAATAGAAGATCTATATTGTGCTCAAATTTTGGCCTTTCTCTTTCCACGTAAATTTCTAGTACAAGGGTGGAAAATTTTTGGATTTCGGGTGCTCTTTGGTTATGTTGCTCTTCATTCATTGGTTTCTTGTAATCCTTGGATTTAAATTTTGCATAACTAATTGAGAGAAACTAGTTACGTAGTTACATTCAGGTGTTATTAAAATTTATATTTGAGGCTTATTGTTCATTTCCATTGACTGTTTTAAAGCTTGTGAATATGGTGGTATTAATTTGAAGGCATGGACATTGATCCTCATTATATTATTATTGCCATAAACGTGACATTTTAAAATATGTAATTATAGACTTGGATATCAAATTACAACACTCAGTTTGGTGAAATATTAAATATTATCACCAAAAATGACATAATGAAACTTGAAAGCTATTTGTGGAGGATAATCAGCATTAAGTGCATGTACCGCCAAGTACCTACTCCTATCTCTTTTGATATTTTTTTTTTGTTTTTTAGGTCCAGTAATTGTTTTAGATAACAAGGTGCAATCCACGAATGATTGAAAAGAAGGCTAATTAATCAAGCAACTAAAACACAAGGGCGGTGGAGGGTAGCATTTAAACTTTTTATCCAGATTAAATAAATAATGGATTGCATAATTAGATAAATCAAAACTGTGGATTCCATGCAATCTGATTCTATAACCACACATTACTCTAATGCCATTGCATATGCTCTCTCTTAGTAATGGATATTTCTTTCCATAGTGTTCCACTAATCTATTTGCCACTTACTTTTATAAAATAGGAACGCACGGCCGACCATTGTGGGTACAACTGTAGATGCCCGGGACCAAGTTATTATTAGATCTTTTTGCAAGTATTGTAACGTACAATATTATTACATTAATTGATAATTAATCTAATTGGTATATTCAAGAGATGTTGAAGTAAAACAAGTTAAAAAGACGGACCTAATGAATGGAGGGGCTTCGGAAGAGTGACGCCAAAGGGGTGACGGAAAAAACTTTAAATGATTATATACAAAAAGTAACGACACCATTACAAATAATTTTATGAAAAAAAAAAAAAAAAAACTATGCAATTTATAAATTTGACTATTAAAATCCGCTAAACTTTTTATTATTGATTTTTTTGCCATAATTTTTCTCATTTATGACCATTTGAGCCTTATAGTCTTAACAAATTTGATAAGTGAACTACTAGATTAGAATTTGGATTAAATTTTAAAAGACAAGATGGTAATGGATAAAATTAAACATTTTTTTTTTGTTTAGTCTAATCAATAGTAATTGGATTGTGTCCTTCTCGAAAAAAAAAAAAAAGGATTTTGTCAAGCAAAGATGCAAGGAAATTAATCTCCAAAAAATAAAATGATATGCATCATCTAAACCTCAAGATTTAAATAAATTTAAATATCCAACTTTCCTTATATAGATAAGGGCCATGCTGTTTAATATAATATAGGTTTTATGTGGAAAATGGAAAATTAGTTGGCAGCTACTACACTAGGCACCAGAAACTATGAAAATGTGACAAGAAGAGGAGGGGGGAAAAAATTAGGCAAGTTACAACTATAGGTTAAATTTGCAAATTAAAAAAAAAAGCATTTTTCCTTTTTTTTTTCACTAAAAAGAAAAGAAAACTATAAATTGAAGAAATACATTGAAGAATATCTGTGTCACAAACGGATAATATGGTATGAAATCTAATAAATTAGAATTTCAATGCAACAGAATCAATGTTTTTTTCCCCCTTATGGGAAAAGTATAGTTTGTTAATTATTTTTCAAAAAATTCAATCATAAAAAAATTTAAATATATGTACAAGTAAGCCGAGCTCCTTTACGTTTTGGGTACTTGCTGTTAAATTCACACACCATATTTGAATAAACAGAACATGAATTTGGATGATAATAATAATAATAATGTTTGGTTTCCTAAGCATTTACATATTATTGAAAAATGTTATAATTTATCTATCCATTACAAATAGGTCCCTAATCTTAAAATGACCAAAGTACTTTGTACGGGATTATGAGTTGATAGAGCATGTAACTTCATGCCAATAATGGTGAGTGTTGGGTAGTTAGTGCAAGGTAAAATAAATAAATTCAAATAGACTATATTTTAATTTATTATTGAGTATTAAATTTTGTATTATACTATATTTAGTGTAATATAAGATAAATTTTTGTATTATGATATTGCGTCATTGAATATGTGATTATGTATATTTTCATTCATGGTGTCGTAACCAGTAAAAATAAAAATATTCAATGACTATTAACTTTATGTGTTGCGTTCAACTATTACTGAATTCACATAATCTATGCAATTTCGTACGTTAGAAAATAGTGTTCGATTTTGTAACGACATCAATAGAAACTCCAACAAAACTACTCTCCCCTTCCAAATAGCCTTTGTGTTTCACACCTCAAGGGAGACCTATTACAAACGAAAAAATTCATCCCCTAATTAAGAAACAATGATATTAAAGATTTAAACATTTAAGTTTCAACTTAAGTTTAAATTGATATGACAATTTATTTATACATGTTATATCATGTTAAATATTAATAACTAGTTTGATATTATTAAAAACTAATGAATTAATCATGAATTGATTATCTTTAAATATGTCTTTACTTTTAAAAAGCTTAATTTACTCTCTATTTTTAATAAGAAGACCAACAAAAAAAAAAAATCATTATTCCAACCTTGTTTTTTTCCTTATCTTTACTAAATATAAATGTAACTTGAGATTATCAAAGTAAAAATAGATGACTTAAAGGTAATTAATTAACGAAAGAGATAATCTAAAATTTATCCAGAACTAATCTTATTCGTCACATTAGTTAAAATGTGGGGAATGGGTGCACTTTGAACTCAAATAAAATGTGTGGAATAGAGCTGGCAAAATTTAACACGATCCAATTACCCGACACGAACACGACACGAATAAATAAGTATATGTTGTCAAATTTAACACGATTATTAAATAGGCGGGGTTTGGGTTGACACAATTTTTTTCCGTGTTGGGTTAGAGTTAAAGCTCTTGACCAATTTACCCGAACAATGACACGATTATATTTTTTATTTTAAATTAATTTTTAGGTTTTTGTCATTAAAACTTAAATATTGGACGTGATTTTTTCTTTTTATTTTTTTTTTGAAGACGGATGTATACACAATATTTTATTTATAAAATTTTATATAAATTTAAAACTTTAATAGTATAAGTATGTAAAATCTTGATATACTTATATATTTTATGATATCAATATATAATATTATTTACATATATATAATCTGAATTTTAAATAATATAAATGTGTAATAGTTTGGAGAGTGTGTAATATTTATTAAATATATAAATATTAAATTGGTTATTGGGTAACTCATTTATTTTCGGTGTCGGGTTTAGTTCTTAATATTTTAATACAATTATTAAATGGATCGTGTTTGGACAACTTAAATTTGACACGACAAAAAATTAATATGATGCAAATACTATCCGATAACCCATTTTGACAGCTCTAGTGGGGAATGGTGCACCTTGAGGTTGAGGACATAACTTTTAAAAAGGGAAAATTTGATCCGTCAATTAAAGAAAAAAAAAGTAAAAGGTAAGGGGGTATCAATGATATTATGCAAAAATAAACGAAACTGAAGACGACGGCAGTAATGGAACAAAAGGAACATCAACGACAAAACGGTTTCCTAGTATCAATCTCCTTCCAAGTTTTCAGTTCAGTTTCTTTCCATTTTTATTTCATTTCATTTATTTTATATGTATATCAAACAAAAACAAAAAATAAAAAAAATCACATGCAATACTTTAACTTTCTCTTGTTCATGTTCTTAAAACTCAAATGGCGGGGCTCCACGGTTCATCATCATCATCATCATCGTCAAGGCCCCTCATTTACACATCATCATCACACCCACATCAACAGCTCCTCACTTCGCGTCTCCTCTTTCTCTTAACTCTCTTGCCCTTAACTCTCGCCGCATTCGCCTTCGTTCTGCAATGGCGCGGCGGCGGTGTCGGCGTCGGCTACGGCTTCTTGATTGCCGACCCCGTCGCCCGCTGGTCCCCCTATCACCACCAGTTCCCCGGCATGGACTTCGATTCCTCCCTTCTCCCTGCCGCCACCACCGTCCGTTCCTCCTCCTCCGGTGGTTGCGCTGACACTCTCGGCCGGAGAAACTCCCCTTCCTTTGCTTATTTCAAAGACTGGAAGTTTGATTACGGAGCCGATCTAAAACCCAAGGTGAGCACTTTTCTTGTCATTTTCGTTTGGTTTGATTCATGCCCTTCATGGGTTTTTGAAGATTCAATCTTTGATTTTCATTTTTTTGTTTGTTTTCGTATTTATTTATATAGCAGACACATTATTCTGCTTTTGTTTTTTTCCTTTATCTTTTTCTTTGTCTGGTATCGGTTATTTTCCTGAATTTTTGGAGGATTGTAATTGGTGGGGTTTGTTTCAGTTTCTGGATCTTTTGTCTTGAATATTCAAAGTTGCTTATTTTTGTTGTGTTTTGTTTGAAGAAATTTGATTCTGTTTCACTTTCTGTGATTGAGTTAAGTTTCTTCTATTAGCTTTATTTACTCCATAATTTCTTTTTAACTAAGCGTTTGCAGATGAATATTCCATATTTTTTTTATAGGAAAATGAATATTCCATTTACTTTCACTATTTTATTTTATTTTTGCTCTTTTTAACGTTCAGTCAATTATTCTCATCTGTGGAGTTTTGAAGGTTGGTACGGGCTTAAGCATTAAATGCAGATGTGGTATGGAACTGCGCTGATGTACAACACTTTTTAATTATATACCTCTTACATGAAGCATAGTTTTCTGAGAAAATTCTTAAATTTATGCATAGAATGGGTTGTGATTCATAAATCTGCAGTACCTAATAATTGATGTCCCAAATGTAATGGAATTCAATAGAAATTGTACTGCAAGGTGAGGATTTTTCAAATCAGGCTGTGATCAGTGACATCACTCTGTTTTTTCTCACAACTCAGTAGAGAAATTTGGGACCTGGTTTTTGGGATCATTTTAAATTTGCTAAATTTCAGGTATTGACACTAATTCATGTCCTCTCCCTATTGGTTTGACCATGTGCAGATATGTATTACGGCAAGTACTTCTGCTGGCCTTGAGCAGACCATACCTTGGATCTTTTATCACAAGGTTATTGGTGTTTCTAATTTTTTCCTTTTTGTGGAGGGGAAGGCTGCCTCTCCTGCTGTATCCAAAGTCTTTGAGTCAATTCCGGTGAGATCTGCTTCCTCATTTGCCTGTAATAATTAGGACTTTTCACTGTTGCTTTTCAAATATCTGTCGCCATGACCTATAACTTTTATGTTTACAGGGGGTGAAGGTTATATACAGAACAAGAGAACTAGAGGAACAGCAAGCCAAAAGGTCAGTGTATACTGATATTCCATTTAAATAGTTGGTGATGATAGAGATTATTTATTTATTTTTAATTACGCATAGTTTTATCCAGTTTCTAATTGTTTCAACTATGACGCAACGCACTTTGTTTTGAGTTTCTATGTGCTTATATAAAGTTTTAAAAGTGTGATGTAGATGTGAAGAGTTTATGGCTTTGGGTATTTTTGTGTTGGGGGGCGGGGGTGTTTAATTTTGTTGCAAAGCTGGAATCATTGTTCAGTTTCTTCTGTTTATGCCCTTATGAAACTTTGGACTGTTATCAGGAAGTCTTGGGAGTAGGCTGAAAAATGAAATTTTTGTCTTTGGGAAAAGAAAGAACAAGCAAATAAGTATCCATTATGGTGAGAGCACAAGCTTGAAAATAAATACCAGTGGATTGACATCGTGTAACAGGACGTAGACAAACCTCCACTGACCACCATCATTAACATCTAATTGGGATCACAACCCTTTTCTCTTTCCGGTGTTGTATAGCTATAGTTTGCCTTTGGTTTCCTCTTATGATGAGATTGTTATACAAAATTTCCTTTTCAGATGTTATACACTGTGTGTCTGATGAATTATGTTTTATTTTGTCTTGTTTATATTATTTGGGGTAGCCGCATCTGGAATGAGACCTGGTTGTCGAGCTTCTTCTATAAACCATGTAATTACGAGTTATTTGTGAAGCAATCCCTGAATATGGAAATGGCTATTGTCATGGCAAGGGTATGGGTTCTACATTTACATCTGCAGCATGTAACGATCTGTATATGTCATATTCATGTGTTCTGATGATAACTCTTTCTTCTTGTAAACTTTTAGGATGCAGGCATGGATTGGATTCTTCATCTTGATACGGATGAGCTAATACATCCTGCGGGAGCTCGTGAGTACTCCCTGAGACAGCTGCTGTCAGATGTACCTAGCAATGTCGATATGGTAGTCTTCCCTAATTATGTGAGTGGATCAGTACTTATTATGCAGATGAAAAATCCCATTAGTATATATTTTGGTGCAAAAAGAATTTGACACTTTATTTTGATGGTCCCTTTGTTTTGTCACGTTGACATGAATGATAATGGTGCAATATAATTTGTTTCAGGAGAGTAGTATTGAGCGAGACGATATTAAGGAACCTTTCAGCGAGGTAGGATCTCTCTTTTAGTTGCTTCCTATGCTTCTGGCTGGGTAAACAGATAAATCAATGTAATATCAAAGTTAGATTCATTCTAGGCTCGTTTATTAAAGGCTTCACAAGTTTTCTCTAATATGATTATCATCTGGAAGTTTTCTTTACAATCTTACATGAGCACACAACATTCGTAATTGTTGATTTATGACGTTGCCACAGGTCTCGATGTTTAAGAAGAACTATGACCATCTTCCTAAAGATGTTTACTTTGGAAACTATAGGGAAGCAGCCCGCAATAATCCGAACTACTTTCTGACATATGGAAATGGTAAAGCAGCTGCTCGTGTTCAAGATCATCTTCGTCCTAACGGTGCACATAGATGGCACAACTACATGAAGAACCCAATGTATGGTGTTTCTATACTACACTAGCTATATTAATGTATTTCATCTGCATCCATGTATATATATATATATATTCATTGAGATTTAATGCTATATGGATAGATAATGTGAAGTACATTACCGTAAAATGCATGTACATATGGACAGTTTAGGCTCCTATGTAGTACCAGCATGCCCTGGTCCAGGTCTTTCATATATGTCATTCCAACCATTGTTCCAAAACCAAATGGGTTGCCTTGGGTTCAGGCCACGTTTGTGCTCATATGTAGCAGCAGCAGCACAAACTAATTTGTTTGGGGAGAAATGGAGAGAGGAAAGGAGAGGCAGTGAAACTCTGAATGACCAATTTATCTAAATGAATAAACATTTTATATAACTTATTATATATTAAATAGACCTCCTAATTGGAAAAAAAAAATTGACAAACTTTACTTTAATATACTTTGTGCAAAGAATTTGGGAGAGATTCACTAGTTTATACTGGGATAGTGTATGTCTGTGTTATTTACTCCTTATTTGTTACAAGCTTCTGGTAGACTGCTTGTATGTAGAGCTGGCAAAATTTAACACGACCCGATTACTCAACATGAACACAACACGTATAAATGAGTATGAGTTGTCAAATTTGACACGATTATTAAATGGGCTGGGTTTGGGTTGACACGATTTTTTTCCGTGTCAGGTTAAGGTTAAAGTTCTTGACCCATTTATCTGAACAATGACACGATTAGTTTTTTTATTTTAAATTAATTTTTAGGTTTTTTTCATTAAAACTTAAATATTGGACATGATTCTCTCTTTTTAATTTTTTTTTGGAAGACGGACATATACACAGTGTTTTATATATAAAATTTTATATAAATTTAAAACTTTAATAGTATAAGTGTGTAAAATATTGATATACTTCTATATTTTATGATCTCAATAGTTAAACTTTAAATAGTATAAATGTGTAATAGTTTGGGGGGTGTGTGTAATATTTGTTAAATATATAGATATTAAATGGGTTATTGGGTGACTCGTTTATTTTCCGTATCAGGTTTCGGTTTCAATATTTTGACACGATTATTAAATGGGTCGTATTTGGGTCGACTTAAATTTGACACGACCCGATGACCCATTTTGTCAGCTCTACTTGTATACATTGCTTTATACTATTATATTGAAGACAGTACTTTAGATGAAGCTGTAATCAAAATACAGAAATTGATTGTGGATCAAATATTCTGGGGGAGAAGAAGAAAGACATAACAGAGTTGAGAGCAATGGTAACAAATAAGAATATGGATTATCCATCAGGGTAATTTTGGCAATATAGCCAGGACAGGCTGGCGAGGTGTTGCACCCATAGCCTGGCCTTGCCTTGTCTCCTTTTTGTGTTTTTAGTTGTTATCCTCAGATTTCCTTGATCCCCAAAATTTTAAGAAAAGCGTTACCCTGCCATGATGGGTTTATTGCAGTTCCCATTAGAAGTGGGAACCAATGCAATTCCCATCCCTTTATGTACTTTGTGTGTGTCTTAAAATTCTTAGAACATGGTCATTATGAAAATCTCTTTATTGAAGTGTGGTCACTGTAGTTCAGGTTATAACTATTTCCAGTTAAAAGTTCTGGTAAGGATCAGAATACTTCCTTTTTCTCATTTATTGACACAGGCTTAAGAGTACCGTGTAATCTTTGATAGTGAAATCAAAATGGATGATGCTGCTGTCCTGCATTACACATATACAAAATTTTCTGATCTGACTTCAAGACGTGATCGGTGTGGCTGCAAGCCTACAAAGGAAGATGTTAAAAGATGCTTTATGCTGGAATTTGACCGGGCTGTGAGTTTTTTCCTTCGCACTCTTTGTTCTTTACGATGCAGCATCTATGTTCTTCATTCTGATTCAGCATCATTGCTCCTATTATTTTAATTTCATGTCTCTTTTTCATTTTTTCACCACCAAATGTATATATGTTTCCTACTTTGTTAAATTAGTTTCAAAGTAAAGTTTTTGTTGTGTAGAATTTGTTCAAGATAAATGGCAACTAAAGACAATTCCTTCTAAGAGCAAAGACGTATACACAAAAATAGGCAAAATAAATTTCTCACAAAATAATCTTTAGACTTGTTCAAGGATAATTGATAAGAACTTTTAATTAATATATGTAACCTTCCCTATGGCATATTTTGCTGCTGGAAGATATTCACAATCATTGACTGTTCTTTAAAAATTATTTTTTTTCTGAGGCTAACGGTGAAATTTAACATCGGCTCTTTCTTATTATGTTCTGTGCAGGCATTTATAATTGCCTCAACTGCAACAGAGGATGAGATGCTGAGCTGGTAAAATAATGTTAAATTTATATAGTATCTGATTGAGGAATTAATACAATTTTTCAGTTTAGAAGTTTCATTTTTTTTTTTTTGGAACCTCTTGAGCTTTTATGGGTTTCATAAGTTATCAGCTTCTGGATATCTCAGAATATAAACAGCTTTATGCATTGCATTTTCCCCTGAATCTGTTTCTCATATCATAATATTGGTGCCAGTTGATACGAATTTATTGCTTTCTCAAGGCTACCGTTGATACAGGTACCGTGAACATGTTGTGTGGGCTGACAAAACACTGAAAAAGAAACTCATGATGAAGGGCATCTTGACTCGCATTTATGCTCCCATGGTGAGTCCTTTTGATTTGTGCAGTTGAGGGATTGTCTTGCATGTATGCACCCAGTTTCTCAAAACTGTTTGATATTATTTCCCTTCATAGATCATTACTCAAGGACTACGGGAATCTGGGATTTACACCTCTGTAATAGCATCAGCGAATACAACACTCTCAAAGGACAAAATTCTATCATCAGTTGAAAGTAGTAACACTACTCGAGAATCTAAATCTGGAGTAAATTCTTCAAGAAAGATTGGTGGTGTTAGTCAATCACAGGCAACTGCAAGGAGGGTCTTGGAATTTATTGATGATGCAAATTACACCTTAGCAATCCCACCAGAATCTCCTCCTGGCCCAGATGATTTTCACATTGACACATAATCATATTACATCTGCAGTGGTGATTGTATCCAGCTGCTTCCTTTTTGAACTGAGATCTAAGATTTTGTTACTATGTGAAAGCGACAACTCAAGGAGCATGATATAAAGGTCTACCTATGGTTACGAGGTATGGAGCTCTTCCCGATCATTACCCAAGCGCTTGTGTACATTTCAGATTTAGATTTTAGGTTCTATAGAGTGAGAGATGTAGAGCGGTACTATGATTGCTGGAGCATTTTTTTTTTATCTTATAGTTGCATATTTTAGAAATGCTTTGGCTTATAACCTGGGTGTGTAATTTGAACCGCTGTGATTGCATTTTGTTATACACATTGAAAGGGGCACTACCATATAATTCATCTCTTATTGAAAATAAAAAATGAGAGGTTCGGCATCATTTTCCTGTTTCATATTCTTTGGATCGTACAACCATATTTGTACTTGCAATAGGAAAGAAAAGACATTATATTGTAACTGCAAATGAAACCAACAGTTTTTATAGACCAGTTTCAGATTAATTTACAGAATGTTGTTGTTTGCTCATGGTAACTGCTTTTCTTGAACGAAAAGTGCTTCTTGTTCAGCCCTTAAAAGTTTCATTATCACTGCCTTATTTCAGCTTCTTATACTGCTTACCTGAATTGACTTTCTGCATAGTGGACTGCTTTATCCGAATAGTCCTCTGATATACCGTAAATTATGCATAATCCACATGCCGGCTTCTTGAGGGTGGTTAATATTTTTATACCGAAACCTTTTCTTGAATCCTATGATGTGATCATCAGACTTGCAACCCCAACTGCCCTCTTTCCATCCACAGCTTGGGAAGCCCCCAGCGCTGATCTTCCTTTTCATTCTTGAACCTTTAGCCGACTTGGTGAAAAAAAAATACAGAGCTTTATATTCTAGAAAACCGTGTTCTCCAAATAGCTCCCAAATCTGCCGTGGTTCTTGTTGCCCATAAACACCATATTCTCTACAGGACTATCATCAAGAACTGGGTTTTTCGTAATCTTGTCCTAGAGGAAGCTGCATACTAGTTCTTGTTCTGTTGGACAAAATCTGTAATCGACCTCAGGCATTGTAAAGAACTTTTGGTGAGCAAATAGATTGAAGAATGAAGAACAAGAGAGAGGTGAAACGCTGAATTTTGGAATATCAATTACTTGCAAGTCAAGCTAATTTGTTGTTATTTATAGCTGTTGAACAAATTTTGGTTTAGGAAGGTGTTTTATTTGCTTGCACAGCAAGTTTACGAATGAATTGGCGGGTCTAAAGTTTAGGCGCCGGTGACTAGCCGTTAAATGTCGGTTATATTTGGCGCCAATGTCTGGTTTTATGGCCGTTGCTGTTGAAAAAAATTTTGAATTTCTAATTTAGTGGCCGTGTGATTTTCTACCAAGTTCTAATTTTGCATTGCCCGAAATTTTGTGCAAACGTCCATGCCTAAGCATGATTTAGTATTTCAGTATTATTATTTTTTTAATGAACTTAGAAATTTTCCCCAATTTAGAACTATGCCTCTTATTTGAAGCAGTGTTCCAAGTTGGGCTTCAAGTACATTATATCAAAATAGATCATGCTAAACTTTGGTAAGAATATCAGTAAAATTGTATTTAATATTAAAAAATTATAAAATATGGAGCATTCATGCACACACATGTTATAACTAAAAATTCATGTATGCGATGTTTTCCAATTGAATTTTTATGTCACATCAATATTTTAGATAAAAAATAACTGGGATACGACTTTAGAAGTGCAGTAGTATTATACTTTTATTTGTAGGGAGACATCAAGGTCAATGCAACCATGCTGAGCTTAATTGTAGAGGATAAAACGAGTCCTTTGGCAATAAAATATTCTGTTAATGAATGAAGAAATTAAGCAAAACTTGGAAGTTGCATTGCCCCAAACAAAGACAGCAAAAACAGACCTGTCAAAAACTATTTTCACCAAGGGTGCCTCTACTGCAGTGGATTTCAAGAATATTTCAGTCTTTTGGGGTGTACCACCTGATAATCTTCCTCCTCGGGATTCAAACTTCTACTGGCATCTTCCATGGTGTCCCCAAAATCTTGGGCGTATATTAAATGGGTTCCACATTTTTTCACCTCAAAACCATCTATGCAATTGCCAGTTGAATTCTGAATATAGAATTGGATAATGGCCTCATTATTGTAATCACCGAAACCATCTGAATACATAGAGAAATCGTACCCCAAAAGTATGTGATCTGACTCGAGAACAGAAGTTGTTCCGAAATCTTGGTGCCACACAGAAAGGACGCCAGTGGTAACATGCCAGTCGCTGTCTTTGGTTTTGAGTTTGCATTCACAGACAACACGTAGACCCCATGTATCGCCATGATACTCTGGAACAATAGCGCACAGAGCAAAGCCAACAAAGTTTTTGTTGAACCAACCTGGCGGCAACTCAATGGTTACTGAAGATCCCATACTTTGAAAGCTAAACCACTCTGGAATTTCACTTCCAGGGTAACAGATACAACCCCAAGGAGCTCGATCATCTTCCTGCACCACAAATACGATTAATTAGATTATTAAATTTGTCTTGGAGAAAAAAAAAATTATAAACATTTGCACTTAATAGTCACCAGGTCTTGTTCTATCCACCATGTTGCCATGACCTGAATTTTCTTTAAAGCTTCTTCAACAATTTCTCTGACCTCAGTCCGGTCCAATTTGAAACAATTGCAAAAGTCAAATACCTGGTAATTCTCTGAAGTGAGTTTGAACAGTGTCGTTAAATTGGATAATGTTTCCAGTGATGTGCAATGATGGGCAAATACGAGGCAATTGCATGGGAGTTCTGGTAAAGACTGAAGCCTCTCACAATGGTTTAGGCTGAGGACCAACAACTTGGATAGCTGTTTGATGCTTGTAGGTATTCTCTGACAATTGTTTTCATCTAGATACAGATAGGTTAGAGAGGACGACTGGCCGAGACTTTCGGGTAGCTCTGTGATGCCGGAATCAATTAGAATGAGCTCTCGAATAATCTGCTAGAGCAAGAACAATAGGCAATTTCAAACCCATTTGCGGCCGAGCCTTGCAACTTCCAAAACATAAGTAATAAAAGCCTGTTCATACATACAGTCGACGATGGTACTTCTCTAATAGCAGTTCCATGCCGGACAAACGTGTCAGAGATTCTAAATTTCCAATTTCCCCGGGCAATTTCTCTAGTTTCAAGCAACCAGAGAGATAAAGGCTCTCAAGTGATTTCAAATTACAGAGGCTGCTGGAGACACTCTTAAGCGTTGAACAATTTCTAAGATTCAATGTAACAAGTCTAGATAGATTCCCAATGGATGAAGGCAGTTCTTCAATTGCAGTTCCCCGTAAATATAAGTTTTCTATGTTACAAGAGATCTCAGGAAAACTCTTGAAATTTGAGCACGATGTAAGAAAAAGCTTTTTAAGGGAATCCAAATTACTTCCGGTTGGAAGACTCTTCAGACTACAGCAATGGCTTAAATCAAGGATAGCAAGCTTGTTGAGATTTTGAATAGATGAGTGTAGAGCTGGCAAAACGGGTTATCGGGTCGTGTTCGTGTCGTGTCAAATTTAGGTCGACCCAAACACGGCCCATTTAATAATCGTGTCAAAATATTGAGACCCAAACCCGACGCGGAAAATAAACGGGTTACCCAATAACCCGTTTAATATCTATATATTTAATAAACATTACACACACACCCTCCAAACTATTACACATTTATATTATTTAAAGTTTAAATTATATATATGTAAATAATATTATATATTGATATCATCAAGTATACATGTGTATCAATATTTTATACATTTACACTATTAAAGTTTCAAATTTATATAAAATTTTATAAATAAAACACTATGTATATGTTTGTCTTTCAAAAAAAATTAAAAAGAGAGAATCATGTTTAATATTTGAGTTTTAATAACAAAAACCTAAAAATTAATTTAAAATAGAAAATATAATCGTGTTATTGTTCGGGTAAATGAGTCAAAAACTTTAACCTTAGCCTGACATGGAAAAAATTCGTGTCAACCCGAACCCAATCCATTTAATAATCGTGTCGAATTTGACGACCCATACCCATTTATTCGTGTCGTGTTCGTGCCGGGTAATCGGGTCGTGTGAAATTTAGCCAGCTCTAGATGAGTGAATCTCAATCAAACTTATACAGCCTGCTAAAATCAAACTCTCATGATTTAAGGCCAGTGAGAGGTCTGGGATTCTGGTTAGCTGCTCGCAATGTCTGAGATTTAGATGCTTTAACTCAGCAAGATTCTGGGAAAGGGGGGAAAAAAAATTTCAGCACCAGTAATTTTTTTTTTTAATTTTAATTTTTTAAAACACCTTGGTCTCCACGCTCTAGGCTCCCTAAATTTTTGTTAATACTAAAATTTCTAACCCGAGATCGCTGGTCAACTGATGACGGCCTAGAAACCCAGGAATTGGCTCCCCCATGATTTCGAGTCATTGTCAATGTCCGGTGTGGAGATAATTTTTTGGGAATTGCTTTGCTTACGTTTCTGGCAGTTTGTTGTAAACTTTTTACTTTTACTGCAGATGAAGTAGGCAGTCGTCTGTTGCCATCCACCCTAGTTGCATTGGAGTTATTTTCAAATGCCTTTTTACACCTGAGATCTTCAGTGTCACTGCCACTGTCATCATCTGAGAAGCTTATCACAAGGTTATCATTCTTCCCTGACGAGGGAAACCATCCAGGAGTATTAGATTTAATTTCAGCACCAGTAATTAGCATCCATCACATTAAAAATTTGGTGTTGAAAGATTTTCATATAAATATTTAAGATATACCTGGCCACCGTTCCAGAGCTGTTCAATATTGCTATTAAGCATTTCAAGTGAAACAAGATGCTCTGGAAAATTTTTTGAAGGCAATGATTTCAGAGGGTATCCATGCCAGTGAAAATACCTTAGTTCATTGAAAAGAGATTCCAAGCATCTCAAATGACGCACCCTACATCTGTTCCCTCCAAAGATTGAGTTACAGAATTTGAAGAATCTCAATCTATGCATCTTTGTGAAAGTACTGGGTTTCAAGCATATCTCTTTGATTTTAGAAATATCCAAGGAGATGCCCTCAATTAGCTCACCCCCCTAAAAATCAATAAAAGATAACAAGTGGTTACTAAGAGTGTAATTCTGGCTGCAACACTGTTTAGTTGTGATGAAACTCTAAACGGGTAGTGGATAAAGAGAGAAAAGAAATAAATGTTTAGAGAAATGCTAGAATACAGCCATTGTATCTATACAGTTGATTAAGTTTTTTGTTTCATATTCACACGTCCTTTGTTACGTTTAATTTTCAGGTTACAATTCTCAAATGTCTTCATCACTTAAAATATGATGCACAAGCTGGGACATTTAATGAAAACTTAGGAGTTATGACATGCAATGAAAACTTGGGAAACATAAACGAAAAAATTTTGTTGCTTTGTTATGACACAACGGCTCTACTCTAGGATAAAATGTATGATACCAAAATAAAAGTAATAAAAATTAACACGACGTATTTGATCTATGTAATGTCACATATCAATCCGCCATTAGTTTTATTTATTTTCCTTAGTTTGTGCAAATGAGTTTCTATTTATTATAATATGTTGTGTGGCACTGTAAGAAATAATATTATCTAACAAAATACTAAAATAAATCTTCCGTAACAAAATAGAAATGGAAAGTTAATGCATTGGACTCACAGTATTTTTGTAAAAAACTTAATAGATATCTTCATGATGCCACAATCGACTGTGTTTTCCCGGATCTTTAACGCACTCTTGTCTCACAATTTCCCTACCCATTTCTTGTAGCATATCATGCATTGTTATCTTGTTGTTTGATATAATTACAAGGGATTTATCAATAAGAACACTTATTCCCATCTTTGCTGAAAAGCCGCAGGCATCTAGGAAATTCATAGCAAGATCGCAATCTTCTCCTTTGAAGAAACATGCAATATCTAGAAACATATTTTGCTCTTCATCATCTAGGCCATCATAACTAACTTTCAACAACTTTTGGATATCCATGTGAGGAATTCTTCTTAGTTTTTTTATTGCACTTTCCCATTCTTCTTCACTCCTTCCAAACAGATAGCGCCTCAAAAATTTAAGAGCTAATGGAACACCATTCGCATATTTTATCACTATATTTGACCACTCCATATAACCTGCAGCAGGATGGTTTTGCCCAAAGGCATTTCGATTGAAAAGCGTAAGAGAATCATTGTGTGATAATTCCTTAACCTTAAGCACATTAACCATTTGACTCCCAGGAAGGTTCTTGAGCAATTGTGCATCTCTCGTTGTTATGATAATGCAACTCCCAGGCATGAAGTAATCGAGTCTATCAAGACCTCCAATTATTAGTTCTATTTGTTGTAAACAAGTCACATCATCAAAAACAAGCAGAACCTTCTTTTGGCTGAGCCTTCTACTAATTTCAAAGTTGAGGCCAATATTGGGTATGCCAGTCTTCACATTTACATCCTCTACTAATGTAGAAATAAGTTCTCGTCGAAAACTAGCCAATCCGCCTGCTTTTTCTGACTCTTCTCTAATATTTTGCATAAAGTAAGAACCTTCAAAGTGACTAGAGATGTTACTGTAAATAGCACTGGCAATTGTTGTCTTGCCTATACCACCAATGCCCCGAATGCCTACAGTGTTAAATTCAGTCGACCCAGTCAATAATAGTGATTCAATTTCCTTGATGATTGATTCTACTCCCACCAGCTGGTGCTTGTTATCACTAGGAAGTAAATTATTCAGTTTCTTTAAAATGTCATTCACAATTTCCTCTATAAGCACAGAATCGAACCTAACAAATAAGAAAAAACAGTAAGTTAGAATATAGATGAACAATAGACAAGGATGCACATCGTGTTTCTTATTCCAATAGCTAACCGTTAATACAGAGGTTTCACATTGAACTTGAACAAAGAAAAGAAAAAATATAAATTTTACAAGATAGTGATCATCACCCAATGTTTATTATTTATTATGAAAAATAATTTATGAACTTCTTGATCTATTTTATCTTTGATTGTTTGTTTTAATTAGTATGCCCAAATGCTAGCATAGTTTGTTTCTAGAGGTCCAGTTTCCTTATGTCTCTTTTAGAAATAACTTGGATATCAATGAAACATTAGATATATTATTAATCTATTAACATAAATATTAAGAGGTTGTTCGTTAAATGTCTGAAATCTAAAATTTTATTAATTTCTGACATTTTTTAAAATTTACTTATTTGTTTTTTATAATTATTTACGTCTTAATAGAAAAAGTAAACGTTTGTGACTTCTATCTGAATAAAAAATGGTCTGAATGAGAAGTAAATATTATATTCCAAAAATATATTTATAAAATATATTTATTTTCTAAACTATAAAATCTATTTTTTCGTTTTAATTTGCAACGATATAAATGTTAAATAACCGTGTTTAATTTTTTTTTATTGATAGAAATAAAAAAGATACTACTTATATTCAGATATTAAGAAAAGTAAAAAAAAAAAGTCATTTAGATATTCATATTCAGACTCGTTTAGATTTCATATAGAAAAACAAACTCTACCTAAGTATTTTAAGGTTATTGGTGCTTTCAAAATCTTAGTATGTACAATTCCTTCCCCATTGTGATTTTATACACAAGATGGTGGAAAATTCGGTGAGAAGAGTTACCTAAAGTCATGAGAATCAAAACCAGATAGATTGGCTGCTTCCCTCATAGCAATCCTCCATTTTTGCAGCATATCTTTCTGCTCCTTAAATCGTTCTTCAAGCTTCGAAAATGAATCCTAAAAAGTACCACTTTGGTTTCTTACATCTGATGGATCAACATGGTAGAAAACTGGGACTACAATCTATCCTTGTTCTTTCTTTTGAGGATCTTTACAAGTTCATTCAAGCACCATCTGGAAGAAGCATACCCTTTTGAGAAAATGACAATGAAAATCTTTGATCCTTCAATTGCACTAAATAGTGAAGCAGAAATTTCATCTCCTCTGCTAAGTTTGTCATCAATGAAAGCTCCAAGCTTTTTCCGGCACAGAGCTGCATTAAGATGGCCGATAAAGTTGTGACGAACATCTTTGCCTCTGAAGCTAAGGAAAACATCATACTTTGTATGAGGAATCATATTAATAGATGATGAAGAAGATGCCATTTCTCACTTCTGATACTATTCCGTTGAACCTCGCTTTCCAGGAAATTTTATGTTAATTTCATCTCTTAAAATGCCCTTAATAGTAACTTTTGTTGACTTTTTATGTTAATTTCATCTCTTAAAACGCCCTTAATAGTAGCTTTTGTTGACTTCAACTCAAACGTATCAACTCCGGCTGATAGCATTCATGTACCCAAATTTCTGTTATTATAAGAAAAACTGAAAAGACAAAACATAAAACAAAATTAAAAAAAGAGTGAGCATATATGGGCGATCATCAATGATAGCTACAACCATGAAGACAACAAAGACCTTAGAAGTCTTCCTTGAAACTTACAACAAGAGACAAACTACTCAGTAAAATAGTTCAATTATAAATTCCATGTTCGGGCTCATTCTATTTGACCATATTACAAGCCTGTTATATCCTGAAATGACCATTTTCTTCTTAATAATTATAAGTTCCAAAGTCAATTTATGTTCGGTAAAATTGACAAGTACATCCTACTAGTTAACAAAATAGTCATCAACAACCCACCGCAACATATTTGACTAACTTCAAATGTAACAAGGGTAAGTTATCGTGGGTGCATTGAGACCAGCACTGCATGAGTAAGTAAACACTAACGAGTTTCGTTGGAAGAAAGGAGAGGAGAGGAGAGGAATGGAAAGGAAAGACAGTTGGGGGATATTTTCAGATCCATATTTGATTATATATAAAGCCTTAGAGCTTGTTCTTTGGCCCATTCAGTTACTTTATAGTTCCTTGATAACATTGTATCTTGTATTCTCGTCAAATAGGGAAAACTCTCTTTGATTTCACGGTGTGATACAACGGAAGTTATAGTTCAAAATATTCCATTGATTCTATAGAATACCAGAATAAAAGAACAAACTAAATTCACATTGATTTAAAGAATACCGCAAATTTAGGGATTAAGACTCGTTGATTCTGCAGAATATCAAGAATTAACTAAACTCAAATACTCACATAGAGATTTAAAAATTGAAAATATTATTGAACTCAAAATCTAACTTCAAAGGCTACAAAAAATGCTATTTATATTAGTAATAATTATCCTAAATCATGTAGTAAAAGGAAAATAAAAATTCCAAACCGAAATCTAAACTAAAAAGGAAAATAAAAATCCTAAACCATAGTTAATAAAGAAACTAATCCAAATATGATAATGATTCTTAATCTACATCTTTCCCCCCAAGCTGGAGAGAATTCGCCCTCGAATTCAGATTGTTTGTAACAACATCATCATCATGATCACCTCTGTAAGGAAAAAGATGTTTGACATTAAATACATTTGTAGTGCGGATATGATTAGGAAGCTTTAGTCTATATGCATTAGGATTTATCTTCTCTATAATCTCCAAAGGTTTGATTTTTTTGGCGGAAAGCTTGTTATACTCGCCAACTGAGAATCTAGCTTTGCTTTGGACAGCCCAAACATGATCTCCCACCTAAAATTGTAAAGCTCGACGCCTTTTGTCTGCCTTAATTTTATAACCTTTGGTAGTCTTCTTCAAAGACTCTTGTGTAGCTTTATGAATCTTCTAAAGCTGCTTTACAAAGTCTTCTGCCATGCTGCTTTTGTGAACTAAATCTGGAACTGAAGCTAAGTCGATGGGTACTCATGAATTATATCCGTAATTCACCTGAAAATGGCTTAAACCAGTATTGCGCTTAACTGCACAATTATAAGAAAACTCGACTTGGTATAACTTTTAATCTCTCGTCTTCAGATTATCACCAACTAAAATACGTAGATGGTTTCCTGAAGAGCGGTTGACAACTTCAATTTGACCATCTGTTTATGGATGGTGAGCACTTTCAAAATTCAGGCGAGTGTTAGTCAACTTCCATAATGTCTTTAAAAAATGGCTAAGAAATCATGTATCTCGGTCAGATACTATAGAACTCAGTAAATCATAAAATCTATAGACTTCCTTGAAGAATAGACGAGCAATAATCAAGGCATTTGTAGTCTTCTTACATGCAATAGAGTGAGCCATTTTTTAGAATCAATCCACAACAACAAATATGGAATCCATACCCCTTTGAGTGCGGGGTAATCCAAAAAAAAAAAAAAATCAATGGTAATGTTAGCCCAAGGTTGTGTTGGAATTGGTAGCGGCATATATAATCCAACATTGGTTGCGGTGCCTTTAGAAACTTGACAAATACGATAGGTCTAGACATAGTGATAGACATCACGCCTTATAGTAGGCAAAAATAAGAGTTGGCTATTAGAGCCAGAGTTTTCTCACAACTCATATGCCCTTTGTTATGTAACTCTGCAATAATCTTCACTTTTAAACTTGAGTCAGGAACACATAACTGATTTCCTTTGAAAAATAATCCGTCATGTAAATGATAATTTGAGTGGAACCTTACAATAATGTCTTCTAATAGAGGAGCAAAGAAAGGGTTAGTAGCATATAACTCTCAAAATGTGTCGAATCCGACCGAGAACTTGATTATGTGTATGTGTCAATAGGAAAGATCATTGACTAAGTACATCTACTACTCTGTTAAATCCACCAGAAGTATGCTTTACCACAAAAGTGAGTTGCTGAAGGAACGTTGTTCACGTGGCATGTCAGTGAGAACACTTATCTTGACTATTGAGATGCTTCAATGCGGCATGGTCATTATATAAAATAAAGTCTTTATGAATCAGATAATGACACCAATGTTTTAGTGCCTTGACCACTACATAAAACTCCATATCATAAGTGCTATAACGTGCTTTTGTTCTATTTAACTTCTCGCTAAAATAATCTATAAGCTTACTTTGTTGGCTAAGAACAGCTCTAATGCCTACTTTGGATCAGGGCCGGCTTTAACCAATTGGAGGCCTTAGGCGAAATTTTATTTTAGGCATTTCGCGTTAAAATATCAACTCTCACAAGAATATTAAATGGCTCAAAAAACTCTCAGCTCAAAAAATCAACTATATTCAATAATATCTTGAATTACAACAATCATTAACAAGATCCAAAAAAAAAAATAGTAGGAAAAATATTTATTTAGTTCCACATGAATATTAACTAGCTTTGTCTTCCACAAATTCCACTTCCGTAAGATACTCTAAACCCTCATCAGCCATAGCCATAATCTTCCTGTGAACTTCAAATCTTGCTCCTACCTGCTATGATCCTTGCTGCAAGCCATCACTAATGCAAATTACTAATCAATTAAATTTTATTCTTCTTGCTTTTTGAGATGAAATATTGTTAATTAAAATCTTATATTCTAATAGCTAACAAATCTTTCTCAATAGCTAATATGGCTAATCCATTTAATCTTTCTTGTGACATTGTAGTTCTTAAATAAGATTTTATTAACTTTAATTTAGAAAAACTTCTCTTAGTAGAAGCAACAGTTATATGTACTGTCAATAATATTCTATAAACAACAAATACATTTGGAAAACAATCTATTTTTTTTAATATAATTATGTATCAAGTGGAGTATTTCTTCAATATGTAAAACTTCTTTTAAGACTTTTAACTTTAAAAATAAATCTAATCCATTAATATAAAAAAACATATCATATTTCAAGATATTTTCAAGATTAATGCAATAACTTTTTAAAATTTTATCATCTAATGATTTTAATTTTTCAAAATTAAATAAAAATCTAAAAATATTTTCATAGAATTGAAATTGCTCAAATCTATTGGTGATTGAAGAAATAGCTTGATCTACTGTATATACAAAGTAATCAATTTTAAAAAAATCTTTAGGAGACAGAATTCTCTCTTCGTTATTATTCTCACCAAATTTATTTTTTCTACGAATTATACATTTGTCATGAAATTTTAGTTCTATTTCCATTTCATTTGCAATCTTTTTAGCTGAAATCAAAGCAGACACAAAACCATTTTCTCTGTAATTCTCAAAAAAAGATGTAAGACCTTTTAATTGATTTATGGCAACATCAATTTGCATCTCTTCTTTTTGTAAGCTTTTACTAACAGTGTTTACAGCAAATAATATATTATACCAAATAATCATGCTTAACAAAAATTCAAAGTTTGCCAATTCATATGCTGCTAAACATTTAGCTTCACTTTTTATTTTAGGATCTTCACTAACTTCTGCTAATTCAAGTAAAGCCTCTCTAATTTGGGAAGTTTAAAATCTTATTGCTTTGACACTTTCTATGCGACTCTCCCAACATGTTTGTGACAATAATTTAATAGTTAAAGTAGCTATATTATCTTGTAAAATTTTCCATCCTTAGGTGAAGAAGAAAACAGTGAATAAACACATTGAACAACTCAAAAAAATGAAACAGCTTTAGGACAAGAATTAGCCACATCACTAAGTACTAAGTTAAGACTATGACAGCCACATGGTGTATAAAATGCTCTAGGATTTATTTCTAATAATCTTTTTCGTACACATTGATCTTTTTCTTTCATATTAGATCCATTATAATATCCTTATCCTCTTACGTTATTAATATCAAGTCCAAGAGTTTTAATTACATCCACAAGTTCATTAAAAAGAACTTTTCCCGTGGTCGTGTCAACTTGTAAAAATCCTAAAAAATATTCTTCTACCTTTACTAGATTTGTTGAAATATCCACACATCTTAATATAAGAGACATTTGTTCTTGGTGGCTTGCATCTGGAGTACAATCAAGTATAACTGAAAAATACTTTGCTTCCTTAACTTTGTTAACAATTGAATTTTTTATTTCATGTGCTAGCAGCAATATCAGTTCATTTTGTATGTTATGTCCAAGATAATGATAATGAATTTCACAGGTTTTAATATGTCGAATATGTTCTTGCATTGTTGGATCAAACTTTGCAATCATTTCAATTAAACTTAAAAAATTTCCATTTCTCTCTTCATAGATCTTCTTATTTTTTTCCAGGAAATGCTAGATTATTTTTAGCAAGATTCTTTACAACAGCAATAATTCTTATTAGTACTTTTTCTAATGTTCTTTTTCCTTGTCAATTCTTTCTTGAACATCTTTATTAATTGTTTTTCTTTTCGATAATCTTACTTCTAAATCAACCCATGCATTCATATTAGTTATATGTTCATTGGTTGTTTCATGACTTTTAAGTTTAGAACTAAGATTTTTTCAATCTTTTGTGCCTTCATCATTAAGCTGATTTTTGCTATAATTTGTCTTGAATAATTTGCAACAAAAACAATATACTTTGTCAAAATCTTTTGAATATATTAACCATTTTCTGTTATGTTTTTCTCCATTTAGTAACATTTTAACATAAAATGCAGTAGAGAAACGTCTAGAATTTTCATCTTTTGGGAAAGTTATGTCATTTTCTATATTTGGGCCTTTTTCTATTAAAAGATCTCTCCACTTTGTATCAACATTTTCCCATCTTCCTAGATCATAAATATTATTTGGAACAAATAAATTTCCTACATCAACTTTGTCCATATTTTTATTGTTATTGTCTTCAATGTTGTTTATTTCATTCACTGTTTTACCATTGTTTAATTCATTTGAAGTTGGTTGTTCAATAACTAATTCTTCACTTAAATCTATATCTTTTTTACTAGTTGTGCAAATTTATCAAGAGCTTATTTTTTAGATTGGACTAACTTTTCTCTTCTCTTTTTTTTTTTGTAGTTTTTCATATCCTGATGCATATTTTCTAGTTGACATGTTTTCAAATCTAAAAAAC
This sequence comes from Murraya paniculata, assembly GCA_030449075.1. NCBI lineage: Eukaryota > Viridiplantae > Streptophyta > Magnoliopsida > Sapindales > Rutaceae > Murraya > Murraya paniculata. Next base: position 125,283 of record JAEVFN010000122.1, on the reverse strand, counting down.
AAACAAATAAACAAACACTATTTTTTTTTCCTAGATCAAACAAGCCATAATCAATACAAAAAATCAAAAATAAATTAAATTTAAAAAGGATAAGAACAGTAATAATTAAAAATAGAAAAAATAGAATGATAGCACCTGGAATTGAGTCATTGACTAGTTAAGATGAATATAATGATGGCAATGAATTTGGTAGATAAAGAGAAGAGAGACGAAAGCTTTTTGCTAAAAGTATCCTTGATTCAATGTGAATCGGTTTATAGATAATGAGTTTTTAAATATTTTTTAATAGAATACTAAAAGTTAGCTCATAAAACCTAACGTTACTATTTTTAATAAGAGTTATTTTTGGAAAGGGAAAGTAGTCGAATCAGGATCAACTAGGACATAAATAAAGCATTGGGTCGGACTCTTCTTTGTTTGGTGTCAAGGTAATAGCTGTGAATAGTAATCAACTTTGAATTTTTTTTTTTTTGGGAAATAGTTAAAAAAAAGAAGTAACGTTCAAAATAATTATTATGCCATAAAAATATATCTCATATTTAAGGTAAAGATTATCAAATAAGAGAGATAATTATGAAAGAGAGTAATAATAGGGTAAAGCCTAAAAATTAGGCTTTTTTATTGTAGAAAAAATATACACATAACTTAATTTTTTTTAATCTTAAAAAATAATAATTAATTATACTAACTAATAAATAAATACCCAAAATTTAAGGTCTTCCTAAATACGGGGTCCTAGGTAGCCGTCTAGTTCGCCTAGTACTAAAGCCGCCACTGCTTTGGATGCATCATAGTGCACCTCAAAAGTGAGCTTAAAATCTGGTAGGGCAAGTACTGGAGCAGTAATTAACTATCCTCCTTTCACGCAGTTCATAATTGGCGCCATAATAATATTGAAATGAGGAATGAATCACCTATAAAAAGATGCCAATCTATGAAAACTTCTGATGGCAGATAAAGTAGTTAGTTGGGCCAATCTCGAATAGCATCCATTCTTGATTGATCAACAGATATACCATCTTTTAACACCATATATTCCAAAAATAATACTTTCTCTGTCAAGAAAATACACTTGTTTATTGTTGTGTATAAACTTGATGCTCTTAAAGCTAAAAGTACTTTTCTCAAATGTTGTAGATGTAACTAATGGATGGCGCTATATATAAGTATATCATCAAAGTAAACAATTACAAAATTTCAAATAAAAGGATGAACAACCTGATTCATAACTTGCATAAAAGTGCTTGAAGCATTGGATAAGCCAAATGGCATTACCAACCATTCGTATAACCCTTCGCGAGTTTTAAAAGCTATTTTTCATTCATCTCTAGGTTATATTCGAATATGATTATAGTCACTCTTCAAATCAAGTTTGGTAAAAACTGTTTCCATTGAGCTAATCTAAGAAGTCATCTAATTGAGGGATTGGGAAATTATATCTAACTGTAATTTTATTGATAGCTCGACTATCTACGCACATTCTCCAAGACCCATCTTTTTTTGGGGTTAACAAAGCAGGAACCGCACAGAAACTGAGACTTTCACGAATAAATCTATTTTTAAGTAACTCTTTTACTTGGCGCCTCAATTCCTTATGTTCCGGAGGACTCATACGATAATGAGGTTTATTTGGTAAAGTTAAACCTAGAACTAAATCAATTTGGTGTTGTATGTCCCCAAGAGGTGGTAAACATGTGGTAGTTTGTTAAGGAACAAATCTTAAAATTCCTCTAATATAAGTGTCACAGCTTCAGGAATCTTCGTATTATTGTGACTCTCCTTTCCCAATAAAGTATAGACCCTCTTCGTCCTTGTTACGACATTTATAAACATTTCTTACTTAACAAATAATTACCCATGACTTATTTGAGAGTGAGCTCCTAGTTAAGTATGAGTACGATCTTAGTGTTGTTACATATAAAGCTGTAAATATTTCTTTTCCCATCATGTATTACATTTTTATCATACTGCCATGGTCTGCTTAGTAATAAATGACAAACATCCATAGCTACAACATCACACCAAATTTGGTCTTTATAGATTGATCCATTAGATAAGGAAACTAAGCAACGTTTAGATACTGTCACTCGATTTCTTTTCTTCAGCCATGAGAGCTTGTATGGAGTTTGATGAGGTTTTGTCTTTAAATTTAGTTTCGTTACGACTTCCTTTGAAATAACATTCTCGCAACTGCCTGAGTCTATAACCATACGACATACTTTTCCCTCAATTGTGCAGGTAGTTTGAAAAATATTTTGTCGTAACCACTTGTCTTTCTCTTATCCTTTTAGAGTGAAGAATGCGCGATTAACTATCAACATTGGCTCGCTATCACCATGTTCTTCAACGGATCATGTACTACTGCTACTATCAAAAGTTGGCTCTTCAGCGAACTCTTCATTTTCTTTCTCCAGATAGTCTTCACTTTCCTCAGTGCCCACGAATAAGCCTTTGCCATACTTTCCTCCCTTTTTATACTCTATCATTTGGTGCCCACTTTCTCTGTAGTTAAAATAATGTAATCCTGAGCCTAAGGATTGGATTTTGCTGCTTTGACCATTTTCACCAGATTTACTAGTTTTATTTGGTGGATTTGGAGGAGTGAAATTAAGGAATTGGTGGGTCAAGTTTGAGTTATCACTAGTAACACTTCGAGAACCCCAAAGTTTGAGTCATTAGTATGCCGACTAAATTGCTTTTCTAACTACAAAGCCTGTTGGCATGCTTCTGAGACAAAGTATGGATCAAGTAAATCAACTGGTCTTAAAACTGTGATCGCCTCTTTATTTTCTTTCTCCTGGTAGTCTTCACTATTCTCAGTGCCCACGAATAAGCCTTTGCCATACTTTCCTCCCTTTTTACACTTTTTCATTTGGTGCCCACTTTCTCTACAATTAAAATAACGTAATCCTGAGCCCGAGGATTAGATTTTGCTGCTTTGACCATTTTCATTGGATTTACTAATTTTATTTGGTGGATTTGAAAGAATGAAATTACGGAATTGGTGAGTCGAGTTTGAGTTATCACTGGCAACACTTCGAGAACCCTAAAGTTTGAGTCATTAGTATGTCAACTAAACTGCTTTTTCTAACTACAAAGCCTGTTGGCGTGCTTCTGAGACAATGTACGGATCAAGTAAATCAACTGGTCTTGAAACTATGATTGTAAGCCCCCTAATGTGGCGGGAAACTTATTGTTCTTCTGTCTCTGTCAAGTCGTTTCACGCTACTAACTAATAAAATTCTGTGGTATAATCATCTATTGATTGATTACCTTGCCTCAAATTCTGTAACTGTTGGTACAACAATTTGGCTTAATTATGAGGCAAGAATGCTCCACGCAAGTGCTTTTTTAGCTTTTCCTAAGAGTTAATCTTCTTTTTACCTTGTCTCATCCTTGTGAGCTTTGTTTGTTGCCACCAAGTTGTTGCCCTTCCATGAAACCGAGTTCCTTTAAGCGAGACTAGTTTATTAGTAGGAACTTCTTTATATTCAAAAACTTCCTCAATGGCATTAATCCAATCCAATAATTCTTCTGGTTGACCACTTCCTTGAAACTCAAGAATGTTAATTCCTAAATTAGATTCGCATCTTCTATCATTAGTAGACTCCTTTCTATGTCGATGCCTAGAGAAAGGGTTATCAAAGTTTTCACTTATTTTGTCTTCGCGTTCTGGAGTACGATGGCATTTGGCAAGTAATTATGTCAACTGTGCCATTTGTGAAGTTAACATATCAATCTTGGCTGTCATGTTAGCTAGGACTTCATCTCTAGGAATATTATCATGATTGTAGGTTGTAGCATGAGGGGCATCACGTGCTTTTCTTGGAGGCATTTTGAAATTTGATATAAACAAGGTCTGGGGGCTAAACTGAAAACTGAACAAGTTCTGGGCAAACGATAATTAAGTGAAAATATAGGTTTCCAGGACAGTGGTCGGAAATCAAGCAAGGATGGATGGAACTGAAAGATTTTGGGTTAGTGAGTACGATGGTGGTGGTGGTGGTTTGTTGAAAAAGGTGGTGATTTGGCCAGAAATTAGAGTCAAAGGGCGGCAGTTTTGTGTTGGCTTTGATTTTAGTGTCCAGTTCATCAATCAGCAGCGGGGGTGGTGACAAAGGTTGAGTTGATAGAGAGGAGTGGATGATAATGGTTGTGCTGACCAATGCACGGCTGAACCCAACGAACGACGGCAGCAGTTGGCACAACTGTTTTGGTTGTTTTTCCGGCAATCTGTGGCTAATCAACTATGTTCCTTGCTTGGGGCTTGATGGACGGCTTGTTCTGACTCAGATGGTGGTGGTTACAGCCAGATCATTGTCAAAAAATCAATGCCGATAGCCTTGGACGGTGGCCGACACGTGGCTGCTGGAGTTTTTTCTCATTTTTTTTTGGTTTCTGATTTTTTTTGGAAAACTAAACGGGTTTAGGAAAATAAAGGATAGGTGTTGGGAATAGTTGAGAATCAGGGTTTTGGCTCTGATACCAAGCTGATGCAGCAGTAGTTATAGTTTAAAATATTTTGTTGATTCTAGAGAATACCAGAATAAAAGAACAAACTAAATTCACGTTGATTCAAAGAATGCCACGAATTTAGGGGTTAAGACTCGTTGATTCTGCAGAATATCGAGAATTAACTAAACTCATATACTCACACAGAGATTTGAAAACTGAAAATATTATTAAACTCAAAATCTGCCTTCAAAGGCTACAAGAGAGGCTATTTATATTAGTAATAATTATCTTAAATCATGTAGTAAAAGGAAAACAAAAATTCTAAACTGAAAAGGAAAATAAAAGTCTTAAATCATAGTTAATAAGGAAACTAATCCAAATATGATAATGATTCCTAGTCTGTATCACAGTGTATGTAAGCTATTTGATAAGCCAAACCACTCTAATCCTTTGTGTTGACTCTGTGATTCTTATTGCTTCTTTGTGTTTAAGTCTTGTTAGCTTACATTGATTGTATCCTAAACACATCGATTAGGTAATTAGGTTTTGGATTTGGTTATGTTCTCCAATTGCAATCACCGACTCCAATTTACTACTGTTGATCAAAATATCAAGAATATTATGGAGAAAGTGTTTTAATGTAGCACCATAATTTATTCAAATCCTATCTAATTGGCCACTCAAATAAGATAAGAATAAAATCATAAACACCAATTATAAAAGAACATAAACAATTTCAATTAAATAAATTGAATGATAGAAATTAAATATTAATTATATATCATGTTTAGGATTTTGAATTCACCCTCAACCAAATAGAAAATCTAGCCTAACATAATTGAATTGGGAATAAAAGAGTTAATAAAACCAAGTCATTAAGATTAATCCAAGCAGCTAGCTTTACTTTTGTCTATATCCGACCGAATAGCTCTTGCTCACTTGTCTTCCGCCAACTCCTCTTCCTATTCGTGTTTCTGTTGAATGGGAGCTCTCGGGTTTATGCTGCTTTTGGTTGTGTGTGGTCGCTCTAAACGCCACGTAACCATGCCTTTATATAATGATTTCAAAAACTGACTCAAGCAAGGCAAGATTTATGCATGCAGTCTTTTAAATTGGTCACGTAAATATTGCATGCACCTTATAAAGCCATGCGCATTAAATAAATTTCTATTTTATGCATGCTTGTTCCCAATGTCTTCATTAATCTCCACGTGATGGCCATTCTTTTGAATGCGTATGAATTAATTTTATTGGCTTCGGTTTGATCCGCTTGAATTCCACATGCATGTATTGCCTAATGGCTTACTAGTACTCCAAGTGAATGCATGCATGATATTAAATTATATCTTCCTTTTTTTTAATTAAATTTCTTTATTCCTTTCCCTTTCTGATTCTTTCAAGAAGATTTCTTCTTGAATGTTCCAATTTAATTCCTCTTTAATGCCCGAATATATCTAAAATAAGATAGTATAAAAATTAAGATAAAAATTAACAAAATTAAGATAAAAATTAACATAATAAAATATAATTTAACAAAATAACTAAATTAAAAATTAACTAAAACAATTAAAACATTTAAGATCAAAACAAGAAAAAGATGGAGAAATTAATAGTAAAATATAGAGAAAATATGCACTTATCAACTTTAATCAGTAGCTTGCTGGTTCAAGCTCAACAAATTAGTATCAAAGCTACTTTATTCAGTTCTTTGATCTTCAAGATGTCAATTGCAAAGCTAGATGTGGATAGATTTACAAGAGAAAATAATTTTCATCTCTGGAGGCCTAGGATGAGAGCTCTTCTAGTACATCAAGGATTAGCAAACGCTCTTGGAGAGCCATCTTTGTCCAAGAAACCAAGAAAGATCTTAGATAATGATCTGCCTGATATTCTTGATAAGGCACATAGTGCCATTATCTTGAGTCTTCATGGTAAGGTTCTGAGAGAGATTGGTTATGAAAAGATAGCAGCTGGGTTGTGGAAGAAACTGGAAGATACATACACTAAAAAATCCATAGCAAAGTGGTTGGCTACCAAGAAAAAGCTATATACTATGAAAATGGAGAAGGATCATCAATTTTAGATCACATTTATGCCTTTAACAAGATCATTCTATTGAAAATATAAATGTGAAAACTAATGATGAAGATAAGGCTATGATAGTACTGTCTTCTTTGCCCAGCTCTTACAAGCGTCTGGCTGACACACTGATGTATGGAAGACAAACACTCACAGTGGGAGATGTAAATAAGACTCTGATTCAAAACAAGTCACAAAGAAATAAGTGAAAGGGGCAGAAAGCGTGGTTGCAAGGGGAAGATTAGAGAAGAGAGATGGTTCAAAGGGCAAGAAAAAGAGGTCAAATTCAAAGCTAAAGAACTTAAAATGTTTCCAATGCCATAAAATAGGACACTTCAAGAAAGACTACTTAGAAAGAAAATACAAGAATAAAGATGGAAAGAAGTGTTGATGTTGCTGTTGCATTAGAAGCTCAACATTCTAATGGGTTTGATTCATTTGGTGTTCTGATAGGTATTAATGGAAAATTTGAAGGTGCTTTGGTACTTGGCTTTGGCTGTTCATTTCACATGTACCCTAACAAATCTTTATTTATAAACTAACAAACTTATGATGGTGGGATAGTTATGATGGGAACAATGCATGCGGTAGAGTTGTGGGTGAAGGCTTGATTAGGCTCAAAATGTCATACGGCAAGATTAGGGGGTTAGATGATGTCAAACATGTACCTCTACAAAGAAATCTAATTTCTCTTCGGACGCTAGACAAGATAGGATGCTTAGTTAAGCTTAAATTTGGGACTTTGAAGGTGCTTAATCATGAAAGGAGAAATTAGTAACGGGTTAAATGTTCTTAAGAGGACAGCTATTACTAGTGAAGCTAGTGTGTGAAATGAGGTTCAAGACAAGGCAATGTTATGGCATCTAAGATTATGCCATATGAGTGAAAAGGGCTTGAAAGAGCTAAATAAAAAAAGGGTCTTAGGTGTAGATAGAGCAGATACACTAAGGTTTTGTGAAGGTTTGTCTTAAGAATCAAGTTTAGTACTGTAGTGCATAAAAGTAAGTGTGCTCTAGAATATATCCACTATGATCTGTGGAGACTAGCATAAATAATAGTTTTTAGGTGGATCTAAGTGCTTTATGTCTCTTATTGATGATTATTCTAGAATGATGGTTTGGGTGTATTTGTTAAAGAATAAGGATGAAACTTTTGAGAAATTCCAAACTTGGAAGACCTTGGTAAGGACACAGACAGACAGAAAGAAAGATCAAAAGGCTAAAAACTGAAAATTGTTTAAAGCTCTGTAATAAGAGGTTTAATGACTATTGTGATGAAAATGGAGTTGCAAAACACAAGGCAGTCAGACATGCTCCTTAGCAAAATGGACTTACAAAGAGAATGAATAGAATTTTAATTAACAAAGTAAGGTGTATGCTGATATATTCTAAACTGCCTATGCCACTATAAGCAGAAACCTTATCCACTACATGTTACATTGTAAACAGAAGCCCTTCATCTAGTATTAATTCCAAGACACCAATAGATCTATGGTTAGGGAAACCAACAAATTATTCAAACATGAAGATTTTTTATTGTCCAGCATATGCACATATCAAGATGCTTGGCAATTTGTCGGGTCCGGCTCGGGCTCGGGCTCGGGCTTGGGCAACATAAATTAAGGGCCCGAGCTCGATAAAAGCCTGAAATTTTTATCTTCGGGTCGGGCTCGGGCCTTGTCCTAGCCCGACCAAATATTTATTATTTTTAATTTTTTAATATTTAAATAATTTAAATTTATTCCCTAATATATTAAAATTAAATATAAAAATTACTTTAATTAATATCTCAACTATAAAATCATATAAATAACTAAACATAAACAAAAAAATCATGTCTAATTCAAAGAAAAACATAAAATTCAAATAAAAACACATTTTTTTATTATTATTAACCAGTCAGGGTCGGGTCGGCTAAGGCCCGAACCCGGCCCGAATTTGATCGGGCTTTTTTTGGTTAATCCCGAGCCTGAATTTTGACCATTAAATTCGGGTCAAAGTCTGAAAAATTCGAGCCGGGTCAATCGGCCAAAATTCGGGTTGGGTTTTTTTGCCATCGCTACATATCAGGCAAGGGAAATTGGAACCTAGGGCTTTAAATCTTTGGATACCCTAATAGTTTAAAGGTATAGGCTATGGTGTACAGATATACAGCTATCAAAAGCAATCATAAGCATGGATGTTGTGTTCAATGAAACATAGATGCTTTATAAACAACAAGCATCTGATAACAAGATTGAACAGTAACGAGGCAAAGCACAAAAATTTCAATTTGAGTGATATTGTCCGGTAATGGTGCAAAAAGGATTTTGTTTTCAAAACCTGTAAATAATTTTGGCTTTGATATGGAAATCTCTGAATCAGAAAATGAGTCAGCTGAAGATTAAACTTTGAAGGGTATCAGCCTACAAGAGACAGGGATAAGAGAGTAGTTAAGCCACCAAGGAAGTATGCCTATGTTGATTTAATAACATATGCACTAACAGCAGCTCATAAGTTGTCAATTGAAGAACCAAAAACTTACAGAGGGGCTATTGAAAGCACTAAATCAGACAAGTGAAAGGCAAAAATGGATGGGGAAATATCATCATTGAATAAGAACTAGACATGTGAATTAATTCAGGAACTAACAAAAAAGAAGGTGACGGGGTGCAAATGTATTTACAAAATCAATGAGGGCATACGTGGTGTTGAACTATAAAGATTTAAATTTAGGCTTGTTACCAAGGGCTTTACATAGAGGGAGAGAATAGACTTTACAGGGGTATTCTCACCAGTGGTCAGACATTCTTCTTTGAGAATCCTTTTGGCACTTGTTGCCACAAATGATTTACATCTTGTGAACAAATGGATGTAAAAACAACTTTTTTGTATGGCGAACTTGATTAAATGATTGTGATGTCTCAGCCAGAAGGCTAAACTGATCCAGAACCTTCTTTCGGCTGAGTCTTCTACTAATTTCAAAGTTGAGGCCGATATTGGATATGCCAATGTTCACATTTCTATCATCTAGCAACGTAGAAAGAAGTCCTCGTCGAAAACTAGCTAATCCGCCAGGCTTTTCTGACTCTTCTCTAATATTTTGCCTAAAATAAGAACTTTCAAATTGACTGGAGATGTTACTGTAAATAGCACTGGCAATTGTTGTCTTGCCTATACAACCAATGCCCCAAATGGCTACATTGTTAAATTCAGTTGACCCAGTCAATAATAGTGATTCAATTTCCTTGATGATTGATTCTACTCCCACCAGCTGGTCTTTATCCTCACTTGGAAATAAATCATTCAGTTTCTTTAAAATGTCATTCACAATACCCTCTATAAGTACAGATTCGGACCTAACGAGAAAAATAGCAGTAAGATCGAATATAGAAAAAAAAAAGTTTCTTCAATAAAGTTGCCTTACTAGTTGAGGTTAAAAAAAATAAAAAAGGAATATAGATAGAAAATAGACAAAGATGCACATTGTGTTCATAATTCCAATAGGTAACAATGCAGAGGTTTCACACTGAAACTTGATCAAAGGAAAGAAAAAAAAAATAGAGATTAATTTTACAAGATAGTGATCATCGCCTAATGTTAACAGATATAATTTTATTATGTATAATAGTTTATAAACTTTTTGATATGTTGTATCATTCATTGTTTATTTTAAATGGTATTCCAAAATATAACCATAGTTTGTTTGCCCTCTTACCCTGGAAGCAAGTGGGGATGTCAAAAATACCCATCCAACTAGGACCCTCGCGATGCGGGCTGACATTACTTGGCCCGGGAATGAGACCAAACCAATCCTGGACATCACTTGATAAGTTCGGTGTCCAGCCTGAAAAATAGATTTTATAAAAAAAATTATAAAATATATATTATTTTAAATAATTATATTTATTTAGCCTATCTACTACATATATTTAAAATTTTAAATATTTAAAGTTCATATTTTCATATCCAATTTTATTAAAATAAAATTGAAAAATATACATATATGATATTACAACATATAAAATTTGGGTTTTCTAAGTTGAGATAAAAAAGCCTGGCCAGGTGTCCAAAAACATGTATGCACTAAATTCAAACATTGTCATACTTGGGCTCGGCCCTAGGTTTTTCCATCCTAGAAGCGATAGGTTAAAGGTCTCCATCTGTCTCTTTTAGGAATAACTTGGATATTATGAAACATCTGACACATTACTAGAAGAGATTCAAGCTATTAACACCAAATATCAAGTATTGATTAATGTTAGGGATTCCAACAGCTAAGCCATAATTTAAATCAAAATAATGTAACATCCAATTATGAAATTTAATGACGCATATCAGTTGGACTCAAGTTGGAACTCAACTTTTTTAAGGATGTATAATAACTATGATGATGTGAGTTTCATTCCAAATTTCTCTTGTTTTTTCATGGGTGCATTTGAGATGTAACAAGTATCCTGATTCATTAGTGGAAAAGGTGATGACAGCTTGCTAGATATTTCAAGACTGTTGATGTGGGTTGTGTTGAACCAAGCTATATTTAATAATAGAACATTGACAAGTAAGTGTATATTCTTTCAGGATTCCTTCCGAACAATAAACCTAGAGCATATTTCTAGAAAACATGGGACTGAAAGAAGGCATGCCTCCTCCTTAGGGCTGGTTGAAGAGTTGAACCTCACTATTGATGCAGCCATAGTGTATCCAACAAGCGTGCTGGTCATGTATATACAAGATTTTCAACAGCTAAATGGAAACAATTGATAAAGAAGATTGCAATGGATTGTCACACAAAATGTTGAGATGCTGAATCTGGAGAAGCATGCATTGCAATAATGCAAAACATAAATTCTTTGAGACTACACTACATGAGACTCAAACCCAAGAATTAAGTATTAGTAAGGTTTCCCGGGATAGACCTCGGTCGCTACAATGCATCCACAATTATTAATTAATCAATCTTAATTAACAATAATACGTACCCTGCAATCCACTCCATTTTGGAAGGATGTAAAATTTCTTCCAGTCCTCTTCCTAGCATGACCACAATGTGCTTCTGAAAGATCTTTCACATTTAAAGTTGAGAACATGAAAGCAAAGAAAAATTGAACATGAAAAAAGAAAAATAAAAAAAAATTGAAATCATATGCACGACATTTTTTTTATCACTAGGTTTGTATTGCAAGTTTGCACACTTTACTATATATTTTTTTTCTTTTTTCCCCTGTACCAAAGTGCCACCATGTACATTTGTTGCGTTCTTCTATGTTCTTTTGAAGTATATATAATTAGTTTAACAGTAGAATTCTGTTTTTCAGCGAAAAGGAATGGAATAAACGTGGAGAAAGGAACTGACAGCTTGGCGATCAAAAGTTGAAGTTGGCCCAAAATTTGAAACCAGAGTCTGTAAAATATTGCCACCAGGGGGGATGTAAAGAGGGTGTACTATTTTCCCTTATTGAGTTTTAATTGTTCGGCAGTACTATTTACCCATAACGAAATGCATTTCACTTAGCTGTTTGCTAATTATTTTCAAATGATCCAGTCTCTGTAGCTGTTGCTAATTATTATCTTTTGTTTGACAGAGTCCACGACGGCCATTCAACTTATTGATACAAATTTTCTAATCTGATAGTTGAAGCTAGTAATTGCTTCTCTAACTACTGAAGGCTGAGTACTTTGATTTTACTATATTTGATTGAGCTGCCGATTACTGCTATGGCTACTTCCATTGGCTCATCTTCTGAGCTCGCATTTTCTTCAAAATGTACTCTGTAAACTGAATTTGTAATAATGAGGAATGTTTAGTAACATTATATTAGCTCTGGTTCATGTCAGGTACCTACCACGCATTAACCTACCCAGATCGTCATCACATAAAAAATTTATAGAAGAGAAGAAAGAAATTTATCCGTATGACTTCTTTAATTAAATTTTATTTTGCTTTCCTTGGAAAAGTTTTTAAGTTTGTGAAGCTGAATTCACAGTTTCTCTTGCATTTTAAGGTTCCAGACTTGATGTCCTTTTGCACAAAATTCATGCCGTCCGTTAGATCATGACCTCTCCAAATATCCCTCAAACAATTTTGTGGCCAAACGCTTTTGCAACAGAGCCGATGTTTGTTTGTTTTCACACAAGGTACCTAAGTTTCTTTGCTTCAGATACCACCCAAGGCCCATCTGCTCCAATTACTTGAACACCTGAACTGATGCCTCCACCTCTGCCGCATGCTCCAAATTTGCTGAAGCAATTAAACATTAATCATGTCTTCTATCAGAATGTTGATGCATCATCCAACTATAGGAAAGTTTCTTCTTTCGAATATATAGAGGAAAATGTGGCAAAGAGTGTACTGAAGCCATCTGCACTTGAACCTAAAGGTATTAGTTGTCTTTTTCTGTGAAAGTCGTTAGTGCTTGAATCCAGGAAGCTTAACCAAGGCAGCTCATCTCCAAGACAGTGGCAAATTTACAAATCAGAGCGTAGGAATTGCATCTGGTGCTGTGCAAAATAGGGATGAATCTCCATAGAGAACTCCAGTGCATCAAATTGTGTAAATTTTCTCTCACTTGGCATTGGCAATACTCCACTGGGGAATTCGAGGGGTAAAGAATCATCTAACTTGTTTCTGAATCAGGAAAAAAATGTTGCGAAGTCACCACTATTAAACGATTGGAAATTCGGCAACCTAAAAATTCTTAAATGATATATGAAATAAGATTGAGAGATGAAATGGCCAGAAAAGTACTCACCAGGATTGGCTACAAGGGGCCAGACTCTTCATTGTAAGATACAAAATTGTTGTACAGGCTTCTTTGTACTTCATGATAATCAACAATGGATATGTACATGTACATATGTATACGTGTACGTATGATGAAGAGAGAAGATTAAGATTGGTTAGCAGTACATAACCAATGGGGACAAGTGATTGATGCACATGGAATGCCCGAGGAACTGTCATGATTAGAAGAGCAAGCCTCATTTTCTCCCTCTTAGTTCTTGTTCATCTGTGTTTTAGGTTGATTTTGGTGTAGGTAAATGGTAGCCTCAAAACCAATCTAAGAACAATAAATTTGTATTTTGGGGGTAGCTAGGGTAGCTGGGGTACCTCACTAGATTGTTGTGCGTGTGTAATAGAATAGGATTTACACCTATGAGGGGATGGTTGTAAATGAATGAGGGGATCTTCAGAAAAGAGCTTCACTCCTGCAAAATAAGAGGAAATGAGGTTAGAGGTGGAGCCGGGGTACCCGGCGTCCACTCTCCGACGCTCAAGTTAGCAACTCAAGCTTTTTCTGGTGATGAGAGCTTTCCAGCCCTCTAAAAATGGTGATCAAAGGTTTCAGAGTACCTTGGCCTTTCTTTTGGTGTAGTATATCAGTGTGTGAGGTGTAGGAATGAATGGAATAGTAAAACCTGAGGTATCTTTATATAGGATGTACCCTCCCATGACGTGGCGCCTTCCTATTGGCTACCATATTTTAGTGCTTCTTGGGGCGGTTTGGAATATTCTTGGGGCGCAAGGAGGGCGCCTCTGACGTACCTGCCTACTGGGGTACGTGGCGTACGTCGTGAGGTGGTCCAAGATTCCTTGGCAGGGATATGCCTGTCACAGCCGTTAGGGGACCACTGCTGTTTCTGGTATGCTGTTTGTCTCCTCTGTAAAGCTGCAGGTGGCTGTCCCCTCTTTTCCAGCAGGGTACTCGAACATTTATCTTGACAAATCGAATATTTTTGGATGGCGAATTCGTACCCTTAGGTGGGCCTCGGGGACCAGACCGTTCCGTACCAGGGGAGGTGCCTAATATAGGAGGGATACCTCAGGTGTCGAATCTATTGGCGTAGAGGGGTATCTCAGGTATCGCTTTCATAGATGTAGGAGAGGTATCTCAGGTACCGTCCTCGTAGGTGTAGGAGAGGTATCTCGGGTACCGCCTTCGTAGGTGTAGGAGAGGTATCTCGGGTACCGCCTTCGTAGGTGTAGGAGAGGTATCTCGGGTACCGCCTTCGTAGGTGTAGGAGAGGTATCTTGGGTACCCTCATAGGTTAGGAGAGTACTCGGGACCGGGGGGTACCGATCTTGGGGTGTAAGAAGGGTACCTCGGATATTGAATAGGTACCAATTTTATGGTTGTAACCTTTGTGCACCAAGTTCTGTAACTTGAAATCTTTCCCTCATTTTTCTGCCATGTGGCCTTGTGTCATAGTGCCGATATTTCTTCCCAAACAATCTGGATGGAGGATATTTTAGAGGACATTAGCTATATGCTTTGATTTCTTTCCAATGAACACTTTAACAAAAGAAACAGGACAGGTCAATTTAACAATATTCTGAACAATCAACAGAGCCTTATTGTTTATTTTTATTGACTTGTTATACGAAACCACGCATTGCTCTCTATAATCATGATGAAAGAATGAGAGAAAAATGATGATGAATCTTGGAGAACGTAATGAAAGAAAGAGGCTGAATCTTCGAGAGGATGCTGTTGATTAATGTTGAATCAATTTTGTGAGTGACTCAGGCTTTGTTTATTTAACTAACTGTAGACTGGAGCCAACTCGTATAACTGATTCTAAAACTGACAATTATTTACTACTAACTCAGGTTTAGCTAACCAACTGGATGGTGGATACTTTAACCGATTGTAACCAACTCTTATTAACGAAACCGTTAATAATTAAGATCCGACATGTCGTTGTCATGATAGATAATCCTCCGATATGTCAATTGCGTTGAAGATCAGCTCAACCAATAATTAAACAAAAGTTGCCCCGGAGCTAATTATTTAGCACGTGAAACGCTCATGGTACACCTATAAGCAAAACGGCAGCATCTCGAAGTCGTATTGGAATAACTTAAGTTCCAACTTGTGTGACACGTGTCCAAGACGGTTAAAGCCGTTAGATTGAGCGGGAACTTATAAGTTGCCCAGTAACAGCCTCTATAAGGCTGATGATCGCGTGAGCTTCGTGTGACAATTGCGAGATTGTGAGCGAGAGTTAGAGAGAACGTTCGTTCATCTTGTTCCTTGTAACTTTTTATATGAAAGCTTATTGCTGTTTTCTCCGGTGGATGTTGGCCCTCTTAAGGCTAAACCCCTTAAATTGCTTGCTTTTTGTCTTTACTTTGATTTCGGTTCTTGTTTCTTTGCAAGTGATTTCTTGATTTAGGGTTTGTTAAATTCAATCTTGATTTGCTTGAATATATTAAGGTCTTTGGGTGATGAATTTCGGTTTGTATCAATGATTCACAACGTTAATTTTTTATTTTAGCTCACTACCATCTCATCTGGTGTGTAATAAGTATACTTTCTCCAAATCATTTAATATGGGAATAAATAAGCTACGTTAATCTAACTAATGAAAAAAACACATTACAAGATTGAAATTCTCGTTCAATTGTAAGAATAACCTAATTGTGCATCTCCATTGATAAGACACTATTTTATTCAGTATTTACAAACTACATGATCTAACGAAACTCTAAGTTCAATTAAAATCAAAGAATAAAAAAAGCTTAAAGCAATGTGTTGATGCAGAAATCTAGTCTAGCTGTGTAACGATCAAACGCCCGCGACAACACTTAGATTTTTTGTAATTGGGGAGACAGCTCTGTGTTACCGTTTCACTGTCGAGCAAACAGCCGCGACCTCGAGCACCTCCTTCTAGAATACCTGCGCTCACAACAACCAGTTACAGGGGCGCTGAGTGTTTTTTTGACGAAAACCCTCCGACGTCAAGTCAATAATCAGGCCTTTTGGAAAAACTTTTGCCATAACACTCGTGGCCTAATTATAACTAATTTTGGTGAGAAAACTTAAATTTGAAAAGGAAAATATAGTCAATAGACTGAATTGTTGTTAAGAAAGTGTGAGTATAAGGAAGTCCAGTAAAAACTTGTCCAACCCCTTTACCTTTGTCCTCTGAAGCTTTTATACCTCTCTGGAATTATTGGCTTCCTCTTCCCCACGATCATTATTGGGTCGGTCACACGATCATGGGTGAGTGGAAAGTGTAACTACTGATACGTGGGCAGTGTAACTGCTAGTGAGTCGGCTTCATGTACAGTTCCTTTGCAGGAACATGTTGGTCGCCCACCTTGACCAGGTCTTTGAATTGACTTGACTTATACTCTCCTCGTGAGTACTTGCGCTGGAGTAAGCATTTAAATTTTGAAATGGCAATTTGTATTCTCGAGATGCGTCTATTCAGGTGATGTGCCTGTTACTCAAAATGCCTCATTCTCCCTCATCGATTAAATCCCTAAATCCCAATTTCTCTCTCATTTTCCCAAATCTGCCATTCACTTTCTTACCCCGAAAGTAAAACACCTTTCTTAGCAAGAAACTTCTCTTTCGCAGTCACTACTGCGATTGCCACTCTATCGATTCAAAGTTCCCTAGGTACTGCTTTCTGAACTCACGTCTGGTTGTTTGTTGTTTAGATTTGTGTTACTCTTTATTGCGTGAGTTTCTAGATTTTTTTGTTTGGTTTCTACAATGTCAAAGGGGAAAGAAAAGATTATTGTGGTTGAACTAGATTTTTTACCTAACATGCTTAAAGAGCCTATTTTTGATTCTCAAATCCCCTTAGAAAGTGTAGGTCCATCTAGTATTAGGGATAACCCTAGGAAGATGTCACCTGAGGCTTCGACCTTGTTTAGGAATAAAAAGTCAGATGACACTGCTATCGAAGAAACCTCTAACACATATTAGACTTTGAGTGAGAGCCAAGAGGGAAATTCTGGTGAGGTCGAAAGCGAAGAGTCTTCACTAGAAGGAGCTCAGCCAGAGAAGAGGAGGAAATTGGGTAGCAGATCTCTTGCCGAAAACTACCAATTGACTACATGATGTGCAGCACGCCTATGGATAATTTAGATAGGCTTAGGAAAGTTTATAGTATTCCTGATTATGTGGATTCTGGTAAAAAGGACACTCCTAGTCTTCCTCCAAAAATATACATTACCCTATTCTTAGAATGTTTTAAACTAGTGATGAGACTCCCTCTACAACCCTACTTTGTTCGAGTGCTCAGAAGAATGCACTTAGCCCCTACCCAACTGAACCCTAATGGGTGGAAAGTATGTTTGGTCTGTTCGTTTTATGAACAAGATATTACGCCATCGATCTGTTGCATTTTCTTCACTTCACCCTGGAATATGCAGTTTGCCTAAGATGGCTAATTATCAAGCATTACCAAAAGGTAAATAAATAAATAAAGTGAAGTACAAAAAGTTGCAGGAAATAAATACAATTTTGCACAAATTCAATACAGAAAATTTCCATTCCTCCTCATTATATTATTCCAATTGACCAGCTTGATTAAAATCAAATCAAAAGCTGATTCAGCATCCGTTTCCTAATGAGATTCAAGCCATCAGCATCGGAAGTGAATACGAGGTAATGCAGTCCCACAGACTGCAGGGATCCGAAAATAATCGCAAAAGTGTGGCTGTTTGCGAAGACAAAAACCAGGGTGCCACTGGCAATCTTGAACACAAGATGTTCAACAGCTAGATGGAAATAATTGACTCAGAGGATTGCTATAGATTGCCACGCGATATAGTCAGGTACATAATGAATCTGAAGAAGCATGCATTATTGCAAAAATGCAACAAATTAAAATCTATATAAAATGATAATTAAAATTGTTAAAAAATAAAATTAATCTTAATTAATTAATTAATTAATGATACCCTCCAATGCTCTGCCGTGCTATGCACTATGCACTTGATGTGGAAGGATGAGAAGTTTCTTCCAGTCCTCCTTCTAAAATTAAAAACATGAAAAAGTAAAAGAATAAATAACATAAATAAATATTCATGTGAAAAGTAACAGAATCAAATGAAATCATGCTCTGGTGGGACCTCCATGTTTACGAATTTCCAGGTTGTAAATGTCATTTACCTCGGGGTTTAGGGCAGATCTCGACATGACCCAAATCAGATATACGAGTAGCAGTACTAGTGCCTATGAAATGAATTAAAAATTACCTCCTACCAGAGGCTCAAGTACTTGTCCCATTGTGCCGCAGCAAGTAAGAACAGGATTAGTGTCACATCCTTAGGCCGGATGGGCCGAATGTCGCGGCTTGGCTTGGGGCCTTGTGCCGAGTCTTGGCGACAATGTGGGCGTGCGGTGAGCGGTACGAAAGCAAGGCAAGTCTGGCGCGCGGGCTGGGGCGCGACAGCAAGCGGATGCTGCAAAGTGGGTGCGAAGACACGCGACAGCAGCGGACCCATGAGCGTGCGTGGGTGACGCGCACAATATCTCGCAAGCATGCAGCACAGAGTGCGCAGGCGCAGGGCACTAGACGCGCAAGTGCAAGGCGCGCGGATGGGCGCGCAGAATGCGAGGACATTGGGCACAAGCAGCGCGCGAGCGTGGCCAAGGGATGCGCGAGCGTGGGGCACTGCAGTGCGCGACATGTATGCGGGCCAAGTCTTGGGCCATGAGCGGGTTGGCACAAAGCCAAGCAAGAGCTGCGGAATGGGCCAAGAAACAAGCATGAGTGGGAGACATGGCCTTGGAACATGGGCGAGAAAAGTGGGAACATGGAGAGAAGTGGGCAGCAACAGTTACGCCCCACAACGTCCTCACTTGTAGACCATGAGTGGCGGTTGCCTTGTTCCTAGGGGGTGTGGAGATGTGCACCCTTATGTTTGCTTTAGTGGGCACCTATTTTGTGGGTAATGGATTGAGGTGGCGCAAGGGTAGCGCGCCACCTCACCCTAGCAAATGGGGTTGTCATTTGCAATGTATAAATAGCCTAAGAGGGCATGTGTTATGGGGATAAAAATTTTGGGAGTGAGTGACATCCTCTAAGCACATAGAGCTCATTGTAGGTTGTAACTTTTCTTGTTGAGTGAAATAAAAAAGTTGGAGGCCGGTGTCTCCATAAAACAAGCTTGTGTGCGTTGGTTTCGATTTGTTGAAAGCGGAAAAATCCTTGGGTGTGCATTCCGTACACAACCTGCTTTGGGTTGTTGAGTGGCTGGTCGAGTAAAGCTCGACGCCATCACAGGCTTGCTGCATCTTTGAGAAAAGCCGTGTGACAACTGGTATCAGAGCCCGGTTAGGGCGAGGGATTTTCAACAAATGGCGTGTGAAACGACATGGGATAGGTTGGCTAGATTGGAAGCTGCGGTCGGGAACTTACCGCCCGATTCGGATAATTTTGCAGTCATGATGGAAGTTAATTCAGCGGAATTGGCAAATCTGAACCTTGCTCATGAGGGATTAGCGAGGGATGTTGCGGGAAAGCTTGGCTCGATTTTGGATGATGTTGCGGCCTTGGCGGGTGAACTAAGGAGTAGCATTGGGGCGCTTGAGAACGAGGTGGGGTTGCTGAAGCGCGCGGTTGGCAACGCACCATTGCGTTTGGAGGCAGGGCCTGCGAAGATCAACGTGCCTGAGCCAAAGCCATTTAGCGGTATGTGCAATGCCAATGAGTTGGAAAACTTCCTATGGGATGTGGAGCCATACTTTAAAGCGGCTCAGGTATCCGAAGGTGAGCAAGTTTCCATTGCTAGTATGTATCTAATGGGTGATGCGAAACTCTGGTGGCGAAACAGGCTCCAGGAGGATGCCGAAGCACAGAGGCAGCCTATCGACAAGTGGGAGTCACTCAAGCAAGAATTGAAGGGTCAATTCTTGCCAGGCAACGCGAGCTGGATCGCAAGGGAGAGCTTGAAGAAGCTCAAACAAACGGGATCTGTCTGAGATTATGTCAAGGAGTTTAGTTCGTTGATGCTCGACATCAAGAACATGTCCGATGAAGACAAGCTTTTCAACTTTATCTCAGGTTTGCAACCTTGGGCGCAAACCGAGTTGCGGAGGCAAGTGGTGCGAGACTTACCTTCGGCGATTGCTGTTACGGATGGTTTGGTAGATTTTAGGATTGCGGGACCTTCCTCCTCGCAACCTAAAAAGGGAAAAGATTCGGGAAGAAACAGCCCTTCTAAGCGTCGTGGCGGAAGAAAAGAGGGTGGCTCAAAGAAATCCAAACCGGGAAATTCTGAAGATAAGAAAAGCTCGGGATGCTTCATTTGTGACGGACCACACAGGGCAAAGGATTGCCTGAAACGCAGCAAGATCAATGCAATGGTCAAGGAAACGGAGGGAGAACCTTCAGTGACCGAGGCAAATGCTTCGCGGGTGAACCCATTACAGTTGGTGAACGCCCTTACGGAGGAAATCGTGGCTAATGACACCAACCAAGTGCTAATGGGAGCAACGGTGTGGGTGAATGGACGCGAAGTGCAAGCTATGTTTGATACGGGAGCCACGGCCAAGTACATAGCGTCGCACGAGGTGTCGCGCTTGGGATTGGGAGTGACCGCGGTGGGCAGTAAGGTGAAGGCTGTCAATGCTGCAAGTGTGGGTGTTCAAGGGGTCACCATTTGTTCTTTGAGGGTTTGAGCATGGGAAAAACAGGTAAAACTTACTGTTATGCCTCTTGACGATTTTGACTTAATTCTTGGGATGGAGTTTTTTGTTGCCACAATGGTACAGGCGATGCCTTATCAGAAGTGCATCATTATCATGGGCTTGGAGACGCCATGTGTTGTACCATGTCAATTTCGGATTCATGGCAGATCGGAACCACCGCTCCAATCAGTAAAATAATTTACGAAAGGGTTGAAGAAGAAGGAGAACTCATTCTTGGCTGCGTTAGTGGAACTAAAACCCGATCAGGTTGTGGAAGTACCTGATGAGTACGCGGAGGTGCTGAATGAGTTTACGGACGTAATGCCGCCGGAGCTCCCTCGAACCCTACCACGAAGACGTGCAATAGATCATCGGATTGATCTAGAACCTAGTACAAGACCCCCTGCACAGGCTCCCTACAGGATGGCACCTTCGGAGTTGGCGGAACTTCGGAAGCAATTAAATGAGTTGCTGGATGCGGGGTTCATTTAACCATCTAAGGCACCTTATGGCGCAGCGGTATTGTTTCAAAAGAAGAAAGATGGCTCGATGCAGATGTGCGTGGACTACCGTGCCTTGAACAAAGTGACGATCAAGAACAAGTATCCAGTCCCCAACATTGCGGATTTGTTCGATCGTTTGGGCAGAGCATCTTACTTCACAAAGCTAGACTTGAGTCGGGATATTGGCAAGTACGGGTTGCAGAAGGTGGCTAAGCAAAAACAGCTTGCGTAACTCGGTATGGGGCATACGAGTTCTTGGTGATGCCTTTCGGACTCACCAACGCACCAGCAACTTTTTGCAATTCGATGAACGATGTTCTCTACGAGTACTTGGACCGCTTTGTGGTGGTGTATCTCGACGATATAGTCGTTTACAGTGAGTCTTTGGCGGATCATCTTGATCACTTGAGGCTGGTGTTCTCTGTTACGGGAACACAAACTATTTGTCAAGAAGGAGAAATGCGAGTTTTGTCGCCGGGAAGTGATGTTCTTGGGGCACTGGGTGAGCCAAGGTGAGATTCGCATGGATGAGAGAAAGATCAAGGCAATTCTTGATTAGCCTACACCTACGAAAGTGGCTGAACTTCGATCGTTTCTTGGGCTAGCTAACTACTACCGCAAGTTCATCGAGGGGTACTCGAAGAAAGCGAGTGCATTGACGGACTTGTTGA
This sequence comes from Murraya paniculata, assembly GCA_030449075.1. Classification (NCBI taxonomy): domain Eukaryota; kingdom Viridiplantae; phylum Streptophyta; class Magnoliopsida; order Sapindales; family Rutaceae; genus Murraya; species Murraya paniculata. Next base: position 103,162 of record JAEVFN010000122.1, on the reverse strand, counting down.
AGAAAGATTGCAAGTGGGAATGGACAGAAGCATGTCAGCAAGCGTTCGAGAAACTCAAACAAGCCATAGCTTCGGAGCCTGTGCTTAAGCTACCGGACTTTAGCTTGCCATTTGAGGTGCACACGGACGCATCGGATAGGGCCATTGGTGGCGTGCTTGTTCAGGAGGGCCATCCGATTGCTTTCGAGAGTAGGAAGCTAAAAGGTGCGGAGCAACGGTACTCGGCACATGAAAGAGAGATAACGGCAGTGGTGCATTGCTTGGGCATATGGAGGCACTACCTGCTAGGTACGGTATTTTCTGTAGTTACGGATAATGTGGCAAACACTTATTTCAAAACGCAGAAAAAGCTCTCACGAAAGCAAGCAAGGTGGCAGCAATTTCTAGGCGAATATGATTTCATGTGGGTACATAGGCCTGGAAGGCAAAATCAAGTGGCGGATGCTCTCAGCCGCAAAGAAGTTGAGGCGTATGTGGCCGCCTTGACTACTACAACAACGGACTTTGTTGACAAACTTAAGCAGCAAGCGAACGAAGACCCTAGCTACTGTCAACTCCGTGAGAAGATCAAGCAGGGCTTGGTGCGAAGATATTGGGTTGAGGAGGACCTAATTTATGCACGTGGTGGACGAATGTATGTTCCCGGGGGAGGGAACTTGCGGAGGATTTTGTTACGAGAGACGCACGATTCTCAATGGGCTGGACATCCCGGGGTAGACAGGATGGTGGCGCTGCTGGAGCGTTCATATTTCTGGCCAAACACGGAAGATGACGTGCGGTTATACGTCAAAACTTGTCTAGTTTGCCAACTAGATAAGACGGAGTGGAGCCGGCGGGGCTTCTACAGCCGTTACCAAATCCGGAGAGACCTTGGCAGTCCGTTTCGATGGTTTTCATTTCGGGAATGGCAAAAGCGGAATGGCAAAAGTCGATCATTGTGGTGGTTAATCGGTTTTTGAAATATGCAATATTCATGCCCGCACCTCATGCTTGCCCAGCAGACAAAGTAGCGGAGTTGTTCATTAAGCATGTGGTGAAGTACTTCGGGGTTGCGGAAGATATCATTAGCGATCGGGATGCTCGATTCACTGGCAGGTTTTGGACAGTGCTCTTCAATCTAATGGGGACGGATTTAAAGTTTTCTACTGCCAATCATCCTCAGACGGATGGACAAACGGAGAGGGTGAATGCACTGTTGGAGGAGTATTTGCGGCATTATGTGACAGCAAGTCAAAAGAATTGGGTGGACTTGCTAGATATAGCTCAGTTTTGCTACAACATCCGTCGTTCTTCAGCAACGGGGATGAGCCCAGCGGAGCTGGTGATGGGGCAACAACCAATGACTCCCCACAAGGTGGCAAAACAACACACTGGCGGGAAATGTCCGGCTGCATATCAGATCGCGTGAGACAAGCAGGAAATGATCGAGGAGGCACTCGACAGCTTGGCGAAGGCATCGCCGCGATGAATAAGTATGCGGATGTGGGGAGAAGGCCATTGGAGTTCAATGTGGGCGATAAGGTATTGTTAAAACTAACTCCACAAATTTGGAAGAAAATTAGTAGCAAAACAGTACATCGAGGGTTAGTGCCGAAATATGATGGGCCATTCGAGGTGGTCAAGCGGGTGGGTCAGGTGGCGTATTGATTGCAGCTGCCAGCAAGGTTGAAGATCCATCCTACATTTCATGTGAGTTTCCTTAAGCCTTTTAGTGAAGACTTGGTCGACAAGAGGCGCCAACAGGCCAAGCGAGCTCCACCGGTAATCTGGAAGCAATATGACAAGGAAGTGGAGAAAATTCTTGATCATAGGACCATGGGGCAGAGTAAGAAGAATCGGAGAATGGAATATCTGGTTCAATGGAAGGGCGGCAGCGAAGCGGATGCTAGCTGGGAGAAGGAGACTTCATTATGGCAATTTGAAAAAGAGGTTCGGGTATACTTAGACTCCCAACCGACGAGGGCGTCGGGTTCTTCTGGTGGGGGAGGTTTGTCACATCCTTAGGCTGGATGGGCCGAATGTCGCGGCTTGGCTTGGGGCCTTGTGTCGAGTCTTGGCAATAATGTGGGCGTGCGGTGAGCGGCACGAAAGCAAGGCAAGTCTGGTGCGCGGACTGGGGCGCGACAGCAAGCGGATGCTGCAAAGTGGGTGCGGAGACACGCGACAGCAACGGATGCATGAGCGTGCGTGGGTGACGCGCACAATATCTCGCAGGCATGCGGCACAGAGTGCGCGGGCGCAGGGCGCTAGACGCACAAGTGCAAGGCGCGCGGATGGGCGCGCAGGATGCGAGGACATTGGGTACAAGCAGCGCGCGAGCGTGGCCAAGGGATGCGCGAGCGTGGGGCGCTGCAGTGCGCGACATGTATGCGGGCCAAGTCTTGGGCCATGAGCGGGTTGGCACAAAGCCAAGCAAGGGCTGCGGAATGGGCCAAGAAACAAGCATGAGTGGGAGACATGGCCTTGGAACATGGGCGAGAAAAGTGGGAACATGGAGAGAAGTGGGCAGCAACAGTTACGCCCCACAACATCTTCACTTGTAGACCATGAGTGGCGGTTGCCTTGTTCCTAAGGGGTGTGGAGATGTGCTCCCTTATGTATGCTTTAGTGGGCACCTATTTTGTGGGTAATGGATTGAGGTGGCGCAAGGGTAGCGCGCCACCTCACCCTAGCAAATGGGGTTATCATTTGCAATGTATAAATAGCCTAAGAGGGCATGTGTTGGGGGGAGAACAATTTTGGGAGAGAGTGACATCCTCTAAGCACATAGAGCTCATTGTAGGTTGTAACTTTTCTTGTTGAGTAAAATAGAAAAGTTGGAGGCCGGTGTCTCCATAAAACAAGCTTGTGTGTGTTGGTTTCCATTTGTTGAAAGTAGAAAAATCCTTGGGTGTGCATTCCGTACACAACCTCCTTTGGGTTGTTGAGTGGCTGGTCGAGTAAAGCTCGACGCCATCACAGGCTTGCTGCATCTTCGAGAAAAGCCGTGTGACAATTAGCATCATGAAGCATTCGAAGGCCACGTAACAAATTGCAATAAAAGCCTTCTTCACCACTAAATGCATTTATGTTGTCTACTTTGTTAAATTAGTTTCGAAGTAAAGTTATTGTTGTGCAGAATCTGGTCAAGATAAATGGCAGCTACCGACAATTCCTTCTAATAGCAAACCTGCATACACAAAAATAGGCAAAATAAGTTCCTCATGAAATAATATTTTGACTTTTTCAGGGATAATTGATAAGAACTTTTGATTAATATCTGTAACCTTCCCTATGGCACATTTTGCTGCCGGAAGATATTCAAAATGATTGATTGTGCTTTAAAAATTATTTTTTCTAGGCTAACGGTCAAGCAGTTTTAACATTAGCCCTTTCTTATTATGTTCTGGGCAGGCATTTATAATTGCCTCAACTTCAACAGAGGATGAGATGCTGAGCTGGTAAAATAATGTTAAACTTATACAGTATCCTATTGAGGTATTAATACCATTTTCCGTTTTAGAAGTTTCAATTCTTTTTTTTTTTTTTTTTGGGAACATCTTGAGCGTTTATGGGTTTCATAAATTATAAGCTTTTGGATATCTCAGAATATAAACCGCTTTATTCATTGTGTTTTCGCCAGAATTCGTTCCTCATATCATAATATTGCACCATTTGGTACGAATTTATTGCTTTCTCACACGCAAGGCCGTGAACATGTTGTGTGGGCTGACAAAACACTGAAAAAGAAACTCATGATGAAGGGCATCTTGACTCGCATTTATGCTCCCATGCATGGTGAGTCCTTTTGAGTTGTGCAGTTGAGGGATTTTGTGTTGCACGTATGCACACTGTGTCTTAAAACTGTTTGATAGTATTTCCCTGCATAGATCATTACTCAAGGACTACGGGAATCTGGGATTTACACATCTGTAATAGCATCAATGAATACAACCCTCGCAGAGGACAAGTTTCTATCACCATCTTGAAAGTAGTAACACTACTGGAGAATCTAAATCCGGAGTAATTTCTTCAAGAAAGATTGGTGATATCAGTCAATCTCAGGCAACTGCAAGGAGGGTCTTGGAATTTATTGGTGATGCAAATTACACCTTAGCAATCCCACCAGTATCCCCTCCTAGACCAGCTGATCTTCACATTGACACATAATCATATTATATTCGCTGTGGTGATTGTATCCAGCTCCTTTCTTTTTGAATTGCGATCTAAGATTTTGTTACTATGCGAAAGAGCAATGATGGGGCGGCACATTGCAGAAGCGAAATTAATTGAGTAAGAAACACTAAATATCGTTCTAGTACGGACCAAGCCAACGAGATTAGGTTACGCTCCAATCGAAGCATGATTAGATATCGTTCTAATCCAAACGACTTTATGAGATTTTTAATAACGCATAAAGCGAGATTTGATGGCGTTCTAATCCAAACGACTCTACAAGAGAGATTTTGATAGATAATCCCAAAGGAAATTATAAAAGAGAGATTTTATTGAATAATTGAATATGAAGTTATGAAAATAATTACAAGACCTCTCTATTTATAATAGAGGAAACTTACTTCCCTAAATTAACTAAAAAATGAGAAACTAAATTAAAATTCTAATAGAAATAAAATACTAAATCAATACCATAATTAGACTCCTATAAAAATAGAAAATCCTAAAACAATAAAAATTCTAGAATCCTAAATTAACTTAAATTAACATCCTACATACCACTTGATGGGGCGGCGCATAGCGGAAGCGAAATTAATTGAGTAGGAAACACTAGATATTATTCTAGTACGGACCAAGCTAATGCGATTAGGTTACGCTCTAATTGAAACGTGATTAGATATCGTTCTAATCCAAACGACTAAATGAGATTTTCAATAACGTATAAAGTGAGATTTGATGACGCTCTAATCCAAACGACTCTACAAGAGAGATTTTGATAGATAATCCCAAAGGGAATTATAAAATAAAGATTTTATTGAATAATTGAATATGAAGTTATGAAAATAATTACAAGACCTCTCTATATATAATAGAGGAAACTTACTTCCCTAAGTTAACCAAAAACAAGAGAAACTAAATTAAAATTCTAATAGAAATAAAATACTAAATCAATACCATAAATAGACCCCTATAAAAATAGAAAATCCTAAAACAATAAAAATTCTAGAATCCTAAATTAACTTAAATTAACGTCCTACATCAAGCAAGGGGCGGGAGATATAGGTTTACCTATGGTTACGAGGCATGGGGCTCTTCCCGATCATTACCCAAGCGCTTATCTACATTTCAGATTTAGAGTTTAGGTTCTATAGAGTGAGAGATTTAGAGCGGTATAATGATTGCTGGAGCATTTGTATTTTTATCTTATAGTTGCATATTTTAGAAATTTTTTGGCTTATAACCGTGATTGCATTTTGTTATACACATTGAAAGGGGCACCACCATATTATTCATACCTTATTGAAAATATTTTCAAGTCTTGTTTCAAATTCTTTGAATCCTACAACCATATTTGTACTTGTAATATGGAAGAAAAGATATTATATTGTAACTGCAAATGAAACCTACTGTTTACATTGAAACGACCCGCCCTAAACTTCTGGGCGAGTCTATCTAGACTCATCAAACTGGCCTACTAATAATCTAATTAATAAGGATTCTATCGAAAATTCAGCGGAATTTCCCTTATAAGTATGGCACTCCTAACCTGCAAACGTGTAAAACAAGCACTTCCAAACAATCCAATAAACAAACAGCTCCAATGCTCAATATTCTCGGCCATAGTACTAAATTTTACCCAAGATATCTTTAAAGTACCAAATGATTATATTATAACGGACATTAACATACATAGGTTTATTCTTAGTCTCAAAAGAATAGTACAATAAAATTATACAATTCTAAAAAAAAATATGAGATGATCAAAATGCCCTAACAAAAATCATCTATATCTTCTAGTATAACGTGGCAAAAAACTCAAAATATCTACAGTTGTTGGGTCAATTTAGTGTATATGCAACCTCCTATAGGGGTGAAATATAATAAAATAGAGTGAATATAAAACTCAGTGAGCTCAGCGAGTGGATAATAGTTTTCTTTTGAAAATAAACTTATTGTAAAAATAATTTAATCTTTCTCTAAATAATTTCATCAAAATATCATAAGAATTCAAGTAAACTAATGTAATTTAAATCATGCTTGATACAACAATAATACATAATACTGCATAAAATCAGGGAAATCATAACACTTATAATAGCAAATACTGAATACCGAAACTATCACTAAATAAGTACCTAGGGGAATAATCTCGTCATACCCGGGTCTCTATGGATGAGCAATGACGTACTATCTAGGTACCGTCATGTCCTGAGGCTACATGGATAGACGGGGAAGTGTCATCTCATATCTCATCATATCTGTGCATGCATAATTTAGTCCCCAAAGGACAAAGGCCCCCAAGCACACGGCCCAAAACCTTTGTGTGTACTCAGATGGGCCTCAAAGGCCTGTATCTCAATATATGTATCTCTGTAATCGTCAAAGTGCATGCATATGCCCCCAAAGGGCAAAAGCACCCAAACACACGGCCTAAAGCCTCTATGTGTGTTCAGACGGGCCCCAATGACCTTTCATCTCATTTGTATCATTGAAACTAGGGAAGGGTATTGTCCCATGATTTTAAAACAATCTTTATACTCATATTCACATACCTTTTAACCATACTTTAAATCATACTTTTTTTTTTCCATTAACACATTTAAATAAACTTTTTTTGTCTTAAAAATACTATCATGTTTTATTAAAAGTGGATACGGAAAACTATTAACCATACACCTTTTAATATCATATCAATATGTGAATAAAATTCCATTTCAAGAAAATCATTTAATCTGAATCATTTAAAATGCTCATTTCACAAACATGCTCTATTATCTGAATAAGCTATGAAAAAGAGGTTTTATATATTCTACTCACAGTGACGATGTTTAGGCTCAGTTGTCGTCCACACCCGTGGACTGGCTCTCGCGTGCGGATCCTTCTAAATCAAGGAAACGACATAATTACTTTCTGTAAATTTGAAATAGAACTAAATTTATGCAATAAAACTCGAAACAAACATCCATCCCTAATATACAACTCATATATTAATATAATTACTAAAATAAACTCACGTCCGTGAACTCTTAATTCGTGAGTTACCGAATTACCCTCGGAATCATAATTACCAATCTATCCTCAATTCCAAGAATTATAAAAAAATCCAAAAGGTCCGAAAATTATAAAATTGTCCTCAAAATATGAAATTACCGAAATACCCTTACTGGTCAACTGTGATCAGTATTCAAGCGATGGTGATCAAGAAGCTCGGGTCAGCTACTTCAGACCGAGCTGAGTTTAATGGTACCGGTAGTGAGCTCCCACGCGCGACGATGGCGCTGGAATCTAGCTCGACAACTATGAACCTCCAAATGGTCGGTCGATGACAAATCGACTCTCCCAGTGGCTATGGATGGTCGAAAATTGAAGATGGTGATGTGGGGAACAAAACTCAGGTGGTGACGCAGCCAGAAACCCGCTAAATCACGGCGAATCAAGGCGGCGATTCCGTAGTTCTTCATGGCTTCGAACGGCGGCTTTTCAGCTGTTTTCCGATGGCAACGACGACGGAGAAACGACCAGCAGCATAAAGGCTTTTGATTTGTGGCTTCCTTGGTCAGTGGGGTGGTCGGAAATCAGGATATGGTCGGGTCAGTTTCGCGAGTTTGGGTCGGGTTCGTGGGTTGGTTAAAGTCTTTCTCTCTCTCACGTGTGCATGTGTTTCTTCTTTTTTGTTTTCAATTTCGTTTCTTTTGTCTTATTTTTATTTTTTTAACCTCTTCTTTTTGTTTTTGTTTCATCAGAAACAAAAGCATATGTTACATACATAGACCAGTTTCAGATTAATTTACAAAATGTTGTTGTTTGCTCATGGTAACTACTTTTCTTGAACCGAAAGAGCTTCTTGTTCAGCCTTTAAAGCTCATCATCACAGACTTATTTCAGCTTCTTGTGCTTCTTGCCCGAATTAGCTTTCTCTATACTTGCCATCCTGATTTTTTCTTTCTGATGCGACAAAGAACATAGTCGACTGCTTTATCCGAATAGTCCCCCAATATCGATGAATTAACCTTAAATTCATGCATAATCCACGTGCTGTTTTCTTAAGGGTTGTTAATATTTTTATACCAAAACCTTTTCTTGAACCCTAATATATGATCATCAAACTCGTAACCCATAACTACCCATGCTCCGTCCACAGCTTGCCAAGCCCTGGCGTCGATCACTTTGTTCAATCTTGAACCATTAGCTATCAGCATCTTTAACTTGGTAAAAAATGTTCTCCAAATAGCTCCTAATTCTGCCCTGGTTCTTGTGCCCATAAAGATCATACACTCTCTCACAGGACTATCATCAATAGCAGGGTTTTTTGTAATCTTGTCCTAGGGATAGTTGCATACTAGCTCTTTTTCCGTTGGACGAAATCTATAATCAAACTTAGGCATTGTAATGAACTTGATGTCATCCGCTGCTATTCACCAGCCTCCACCACTACCAATCCATTCACCATCATCAGGCCCTTTTTTCCAACTAGTTCTCGCAGTCATCTACCACCCCATTCATCTCCAACCGAAACCAACCTCCAATCACCACTTCAAATCAATTTTTTCAATCAATCCACAATGATTTAACTCAAACCACTACCACCATCATACTCTCAAACCTCAAATCTTTCAGATCCACGAATCCTTGCCCAAGTTTTCAATAACTGTCGCCAGCAACACAAACTTTGCTTGTTTACAATTTTTCCTAATATTTCTTTAATTATAATATTACCTTATAATTTTCTGTTATTTTAAAATCCTAAAAAACCTAAAAGAACAAAAGAAACGAAAAGAAAAACACAATGGTTTCTAAAGAAAGTGGTATTCATTTTGAAGATGGAATTATAATGGGAATAGAGCAACTCAAACAATCACAAATAGAAGCATGGTGCAAAACAATGAAAGCCCTATAGTCACCCATATTACAGTAATGGAAATTCTTTACTTGGCGTGAGATAAGATTTAAAAGAGCTAAGACTTGCCCAATGAAGTAATAAAAAAGAAAAAGGGTATTGATATTATTCATTCAGGAAATTATTTTAGTGAGCAAAAGAAGACCACCGAAACTTAGGAAACATGTAGCTGTAGTAGGAATACAAAAGCTACTCCACTTTTTCCAAGTTCAGACAATTCAGATGAAGAGGAAGTGGAAGATGAACGACGAGAAATACATCAAAATAACTACCGTATCAAAATTGACCTCCCCTCATTCAATGGACAGCTAGGTATTGAAGAGTTCCTTGATTGGTTATCTGATGTTGAATGATTTTTTGAAACAATGGACTTTACAAAATCAAAGAAGGTCAAAGTAATAGTGTATAAATTCAAAGGTGCTGCTGCATTTTGGTGGGATAATCTACAGTATCAAATTGATTATGTCCTTGGAGCTAGCCTACCTAACCCACCTCATTATCGTATGAGCCCCACAAGAGTATGAGATCCTGCAAGAGAAAGTTGAAGAATTACTCCAAATGGTTGAAGAATTAATCCAAATGGGCCTAATCCATGAAAGTATGAGCCCGTATGCTATGCCTATTTATTAACTCTAAAGATGATTAGGTGTTATGCTTGATAAATTAGAAGGGCCGAAGATATATTCAGAGATCAATTTGAAGAGTGGATATGATCAAATTTGTATCTGCCTTAGTGATGAATGGAAGACAGTTTTTAAGACTCACGAAGGTTTATATGAGTAGTTAGTCATGCCTTTTGCATTATCTAATGCACTGAGTACCTTTATGAGATTGATGAATCAAGTATTTTAAGCTTTCATAGGTAAATTTGTTGTTGTTTACTTTGATGATATTTTGATCTATAGCCACAACAAAGAAGAATATTTACAACATCTGCGAGATGTCTTCATAGCCTTATAGGAGAACAACCTATATGTTAATTTGAAGAAGTGTAGTTTTTCCTATTAATAATATGATATTCCTAGGTTATGTTGTGTGTGCTAAAAGTATCAAAGTAGATGATGAGAAAGTGAAAGCTATACGAGAGTGACCAACACCTACAAATATTAGAGAAGCATGAAGTTTTCATGGACTTGCTACATTCTATAGGTGCTTTGTTAAAGACTTCAGTACCATTGCTGCTCCTCTCATTAATTACCTTAAGCAAAGATAACTAGTTTAGACAGATAAGACAAAGTAAAGCTTTTTAAAGTTGAAAGAAAGTTTAAGTACTGAACCAGTCCTTGCACCTCCAGATTTTAGTAAGTTATTTAAAGTTGATTGTGATGCTTTTGGGATTGGAATTGGAGCTATCCTATCTCAGGAAGGTTGCCCTTTAGAATTCTTTAGTGAGAAGCTTAGCGAGGCCAGATAGAAGTGGTCTACTTATGAACAAGAGTTATATATTGTTGTTCACACTTCACAACAATGAGAGCCTATTTAATTCAGATAAGATTTTTTTAAAATAGTAATCATGAAGCTCTCAAATTCCTCTACAATTCTTGAAAGCCAAATCATATGCATGCTCGATGGAGTACTTACATTCGAAGGTTTACCTTCTCTCTTAGGCATAAGTTAGGGCAATTGAACAAAGTAATTGATGCTTTAAGTTGCCGAGTAGTTTTTCTTACCTTGGTAAAGAGTGAAATTATTGGCTTTGACTACTTAAAGGATCTCTATATAGATGATGAAGATTTCAAGGAGGAATAGAAGAATTGTACATCAGGAGCTTCAAGTGAGTATCAGATATATGATGGATTCCTATTCTTTAGAGATCGTCTATGCATTCCCCAAGGATCTTTAAGGGAACATATAATTTGAGAATGATTAGGAGGACATATGGGTCGAGACAAAAGCATTATATTAGTATAAGCACGATCTACTGGCCATATCTTGAAAGAAATGTTGAGAAGTTCATTAAACATTGTTACACGTCCCAGACAACTAAAGGCCATACACAGAATATGGTTTATACACTCCTCTCCCTATTCCTAAGGCTCCTTGGGAAGTCTATGGATTTCATCTTAGGACTTCCATGAACTCAATGAGGAACAAATTCTATCTTCGTGGTTGTTGATCAATTTTTTAAGATGGCACACTTCATTCCATGTAAGAAGACTTCTAACGCAATTGTTCTTTTGAGAGCTTGTTCACTTACATGGATACCTAAGACTATTGTCTCCAATCGAGATACTAAATTCGTAGGCTACTTTTGAAAGACCTTGGGGAGGAGACTAGATACATCATATCCTTATAGTATAGCAGTACCTGTCACCCATAGACAGATGGGCAAACTGAAGTTGTTAATCACACATTAGGCAGCATTCTGTAAAGCTTAGCTCAAGAAAAATCTTCGCCAATGGGATTACATTATACCTCAAGCAGAGTTCACTTATAATAATGTGTCCAATCGATGAAGTGGGAAGTCATATTGTGAGATTGCCTATATTAAACCTCCCTTAGATATCATAGATTTGATTCTTTTGCCTAAACTATCGGGAATGAGCATCATTGCTGATCATATGGTAGACAAGGCAATCAATGTTCATGAGGAAGTCTAGAAGAAATTAGAAAAATCTGCTACTAAGTACAAGGCAGATGTAGATAAGCCTAAGCGCTTCAAATCCTTTGTTGTAGGAGATCAAGTGATGGTCCATCTATGAAAGGATAGATTTCCTATTGGAGAATACAACAAGCTCAGGAAAAAGAAGATTGAACCATTTTGCATCCTTCAGAAAATCAATGACAATGCTTATGTCGTGGATCTACCAACGAACTATAATATTTCTAAGACTTTCAATATTCACGACTTGTTCGAGTATCACAAACCTTCACCATTGCTATATGATTGAATCAACTCAAGGATGAGTTCTTCTAAGGGGAGGAGACTGATGTAGGATTGGTCATAGTAAAAATATAATTTTAAATTCCCTTTTTCTAGTTTGATTAGGATTTTTTTTATATTTTCTTGTTTAAGTCATATTCTTGTTTTTATAAGAAATCATAATTTTGTTAGGAATAGAATAATCCTAACTAATATAAATAAGCTTGCTATGCTTGTTTCTTGACATAAGCTTCCCTTCAATAATATTCAGTATTTTTTCAATTGAGATACTTTTTCCTTTATGAGGGCCTTCCTTCTTCAGTTTTCAAGAAATACGTTAGAACGAAATCTAGTATCACTTTCGGGCTACACCAAAACTTTTCTTGGAAAGGAAGACATTACGAGGAATTAGAAAATAGATTGAAGAGTGAAGAACAAGAGAGAGCGATAAGGCTGAATTTAGAATATCAATTACTTGCAAATCAAGCTAGGTTTGTGTGATTGAGTGAGACTTAGGAGTTATACATATAGCTGTTTGAACTAAATTTTGGTTTAGGAAGGTGTTTTATTTGCTTGCATTAGAACTTTACTAATGAAGCTTGGTCTAAAATTTAGTTTGAATTAAGATTTCAGTTCCATAACCACATGCACCATGCTCTTAGGTCATTCTTCATAATAACTACAGATTTGAGAGAGCTAGTGAATTTGTTAAATGAAAATGGCAGTGAGCCCATATTAATTTTTACAAGAACCAAGCATTTGATGGTAGTTTCACATTAACTATAGAGAATAATTTTTTAGACGCTTACCTCTCCCAACATTCGAATCCGGGTAGCCAAATAAACTTCTGCTAGGACTTTGGATTTGGAGTTGCTTATATTGCCCCCAAACAAATTAAAGAAATCAAAAACAGACCTGTCAAAAACTTTCACCTCTGGTGCAATCGATTTAAAGAATATTTCAGTCTTTTGGGGTGTAGCACCTGATCATCTTCCACCTCAGATCTCAACCTTTTACTGGGATCTTGGGAGTATATTAAATGGGCTCCACATTTTTTCACATCAAAACCCTCTATGCGTTTGTCCATGTAATTCCTAATATAGAATTGGATACAGGCCTTATTGGAACCACCGAAACCATCTGAATACATAGAGAAATCGTATCCCAAGAGTACGTGATCTGACTCGAGAGAAGCATTTACTCCGAAATCTTCGTTCCACACAGAAAGGAGATAAGTGGCAAAATGCCAGTCACCGTCTTTAGTTTTGAGTTTGAATTCACAGTCAACTAGTAAATCCTGTGTGTCGCCACGGTACTCTGGAACAATAGCGCACAAAGCAAAGCCAACAAAGTTATTGTTGAACCAACCTGGCGGCAGCTCAAGGGTTATAGAAGAACCCATACTTTGAAAGCTAAACCACTCTGGAATTTCACTTCCAGGGTACCAGATAGAACCCCGAGGAGGGTTATGATCATCTTCCTGCACCACAAAAACCACCATTTTGTACAATATTAAATTTAACTTGGGGAAAAATAATAATAATAACTTATAAACATGTTTATATATGCACTTATATAGAGAGTCACCAGATCTTGTTCTTTCCACCATGTTGCCAAAACCTGAATTTTCTTCAGAGCTTCTTCAACAATTTGTCTGACCTCATTTCGGTTCAATTTGAAACAATTGCAAAAGTCAAATTTCTGGCAAAGCGGTTTGAACAATGTCGATAAATTTGATAATGTTTCAAGTGATGTGCAATGACGGGCATATACGCTGCTACGGCATGGAAGTTCTGGTAAGGATTGAAGCCTCTTACAATTGTCTAGTATGAGGAGCGACAACTTAGATACCTGTTTGATGTTTGAAGGTATTTTCTCAAAATTATTTTCTTCTAAATTCAAATATTTTAAAGAGGGCAACTGGCCAAGACTTTCGGGTAATTCTGTAATGCTGCAATTTATTAAAGACAGATTCTCCAGAATCTGTGATTGAAATAAAATAGGCAATTTCAAACCCATTTGTGGAGGACGACCCTTGCATCCTGCAACAGATAACAATTCAACCCTGTTCAAACAAGCAATGGACGACGGTACTTGGCTTATAGCAGTTTCGTTGGCCACCATATTTTTCAGAGATCCTAAATTTCCAATTTCCTCAGGCAATTTCCCAAGCTTTAAGCAACCAGAGAGATAAAGGCTCTCTAGTGATTTCAAATTGCAGAGGCTGCTCGAGACTCTCTTAAGCCTTGAACATTTTCTAAGATCCAATGTAACAAGTCTGGATAGATTCCCAATCGATGAAGGCAGTTCTTCAATTGCAGTTCCCACCAAATCTAACTGTTCTATATTACAAGAGATATCGGGATACCTCTCGAAATTTGAGCACTGTTGAAGAAATAGCTTTTTAAGGGAATCCAAATTAATTCCAGTTGGAAGACTCTTCAGACTAAAGCAAAAACGTAGATCAAGGATAACAAGTTTGTTGAGATGTTGAATCGATGAGGGAATATCAATCAAATTTGTACAGCCTGGTAAATTCAACTCCTCAAGATTCAAGGCCAGCGAGAGGTCTGGGACTCTGGATAGCTTCTTGAAATAGGTGAGATTTAGACGCTTTAACGCAGCAAGATTCTGGGGGAAAAAAAATCAACACCAGTAATTAGCATCCATCACATTTGAATTTGGTATTGAAAGATTTTCATAAAATTATTTAAGATATACCTGGACACCATTCCAGAGCTGTTCAATATTGCTATCAGGCATTTCAAGTGAAACAAGATGCTCTGGAGAAATTTTTGAAGGCAAGGATTTCAAAGGGTATCCATCCCAATGAAAATACCTTAGTTCGTTGAAAAGAGATTCCAGGCTTCTTAAATGATGCAATTTACATCGGTTCTCTCTAGAGATTGAGTTATAGAATTTGAAAAATCTCAACTTAGGCATCTTTGTGAAAATACTAGGATCCAGGCATATCTCTTTGACTTTAGACATATCTAAGGAGATGCCCTCAATTGCCTCACTCCCCTAAAAGGAGAAAAGAAATAATGTGTAAGGATATGCTAAAGCCTAGAATACAGCCGTCGTATCTATACAGTTCGTTAAGCTTTTCGGTTTCATTTTCCCATGTTCTTTGTTAAGTCTAAGTTTCAGGTTACCTTTTCCAAATTTCTTCAACTTAAAATATGATGCAAGTATATAAGATGGCACATTTAATGAAAGGCTTAGGAGTTAGGACATACATTGAAATTTCGGAAACATAAACAAAAAATTTGTTGCGTTGTTCAATTGTTATGGCACAACGGCTCTACTCTAGAATAACATGTACATGATATCAAAATAAGGGTGCATACATAGCTTTGGAATAAATTTATCCTGAGTCCACAGAATAATCCCATAAGCTTACGAAAATTTATTCCATAATTCTCAAAGGATTAGTTTGTGGGATCAATTCTATAACTCAAGCATATTTACTAATTTATCAATGTTTATGTTATATCAATATGTAATGCTTATCATAATATTTTTATATTAAAATTAACAAATATAAATAATTAATAATTCAAAAAATAAAATTATTTATTTAAGTATTACTATAATATTATAATTTAATTTGAAATAAATAACTAATAATTTAAAAATTATTAATTGATTATCCAAAATAAAATATTCAACAAATATCACTTAATTTTAAACTTATTATCTATTACTATAATTACTTTATTTAAGCATTACTATAAGTATTATAATTTAATGTGAAATAAATAACTAATAATAAAAATAAAAATTATTAATTCACTATTAAAAGAAAATATTCAAGAAACTTCACTAAACCTTTTTATCTGTTATTATAAATCGTTACATGACCTATATGATCTATACCATGTAACACATCTGTCCACCATTAGTTTCATATATTTTCCTTAATTTGTACAAAAGTGTTGTCCACATATTATAATATGTTTGTGGGGGCATCATAAGAAACAATCTCATCTATCAAACAAACTACTAAACTAAATCTTTCATAACCAAAATAGAATGGAAAGTTAGTGCTTTGGACATAGTATTTTTGTTCAAAACTTGATCGAAGTCTTCATGATGCCACAACCGACTACGTTTTCCTGGATCTTTAATGGATTCTTGTCTCACAATTTCCCTCCCCATTTCTTGTAGCAAATCATGCATTGTTATCTTGTTGTTCGATATAGTGACAAGGGACTTATCAACAAGCACACATATTCCTATCTTTGCTGAAAAACCACAGGCCCCTAGAAAATTCATAACAAGATCTTGATGTTGTCCTTTGAAAAAACATGCAATATCTAGAAAGATATTTTGCTCTTCATCATCAAGGCTATCATAACTTACTTTCAACACCTTTTGGATATCCATGTGAGGAATTCTTGATAGTTTCTTTATTGCACTTTCCCACTCTTCTTCACTCCTTCCAAATAGATAGCGCCCCAAAACTTTAAGAGCTAATGGAACACCATTTGCATGAAACACATTGTGGATTCTAGCTAACTAAGGTGGAGCTAATCGATAAGCTAATGAACCAATGCACTCTACGATCTCATACGACCCAATGTAGCATGGGCTTAGCTTCCCATGTTCCCAAATCAAAGTACCCATTTCCAAGGTTATGCGTATGAAAACACTATCATCAACTTCGAATTTGAGTTCTCTCATACGCTTGTTTGCATAGCCCTTTTGTCTATCTTGGGCCACCTTTAATCTATCCCGAATCATTTGTATCTTCTCGTTAGTATCCTGAACTAATTCTAGACCCAAATAACCTCCGCTCACCAACTTCATCCCAACACACTGGAGCTCTGCATTTTCTATCATACAAAGCCTCATATAATGCCATCTCGATACTAGTTTGATAACTGTTATTATAAGCAAATTCCATCAAACATAAATAATTGTCCCAATTACCTTTAAACTCCATAACACAAGCACGCAACGTATTCTTCAGGGTTTGAAAGTATGCTCTAATTGATCATCAGTTTATGGATAAAAAGCCATACTAAAGTTCAACCTGGTATCTAAAATATTTTGCAAACTAGTCCATAACTTAGAAGTGAAGTGGGAATCTCTATTTTACACAATAGACACAGGTACTCCATGACGTTGAACTATCCAGCCACATAAATACTCTCCAACTTATCCATCGAATATGTGATTTTAAATGGTAAAAAGTGAGTAGATTTTGTAAGTCGATCAACAACCACCCAAACACTATCATGTCCTTTTTGACTACGTGGAAGTCCCGCGACCAGGCCCACGGTAATGTGCTCCCACTTCCATTCACATTATGTGGAACAGTTTCCGAAGAGATTATGGATCCTATGGGGGATTTCCTTAAACCTTTCAAGAAACAATTTAACAGGACTAATCCCTGTAAACATTGGTGAGTTAACATCATTTGAATTCCTTGATATGTCTAAAAATCAGTTTTTAGGAAGCATTCCTTCTAGCCCTTCTCAGTTAAGTGGTCTGAGTGTCTTGGGCCTGTTGGACAAGAAAAATCCCATTAGGCGTTCAGCTCCAAAGCTTCAATTCTTCAGTGTGTGCTGGGAATCTTCAACTTTGTGGGCTTTCACTTCCAAACACGTGTTCGGATGAACAATAAACTCCAAGTCCAGATAGAGATGATGATGCAAACGCTCCAAAGGATGAGGATGATCAGTTTATAACTCTCGGCTATTACGTGGGTGGGACTCTTGGTTTCGTTGTTGGATTTTGGGGAGTCTGCGAAACTTTAATGTTGTGTAGTTCGTTGAGATTCCAAGATTTTACATCGAGGTAACTCAAGTATTTTATTTGAAATTGAAGACAATTAGACCAAGAAGTTCTAATTTGAAATTGTGATACGCTTGCTCATCCATAATGGCATCATCATGGCGCTAAAATCAGCGAATCAGTGTTCGTTTATTTCCATTAAGAAAAGTCCTTATAAATTCACACGCAAGCACATACAATTCATTAGCTATAAAATGTAAAATTTTAATTTTCAATCATCCAATTTTATTTAATACAAAAAATCTCTAAAAGATTCCCTCCTCATTAGCATGTTCATATACGCATTTTCTGACAGCTGCAAAATGAAACATGGAAATCGTATATATTGCATCTTCACATTCTTAGTTTTGATATATAGAATGCAAGATTCAAGTACAAGTTTATAGATAATAATTTAGCGGCAAAAAGGGAAATTTTCAAGCTTACAAGGATCCCGAGAGATAATCAAACCACTCTGCATGAAAACATAAGCATTGCAGTTTGCAAACCTAGATTGTCTCAACAATCAACAATAGTATGATAGTCCTAAAAGTATATAAGTATATTAAAAAGAAACTGCATTAGTCTTAATCGTCTCAATGCAATTGAGCCACTTATTAAAAATTTGTAATATAAATTTAACAATCTCACAAATTTCGTCCAAGACCAAGATTAATATATTTATCAAATTTTTGTTCGTGCTTGTGTCATTGCGAAATATAGACACGTGTAACACGTCTACTTCACAGGCCATGCAAAATCAAATATATATATATATATATATATATATATTGATGAAATTTCCTATGCCAGTTCCCTACAAACAGAAGGATTCCCAGTGAGGTTTCCTAATCTATATTGGTGTCATTCCTCTTACGAACAGGAAAATCAAGCTCATAAGGAACCGAGATTTCCTGTTTAATTTACTACTATAAATACATAGCAGTAGCAAGAGAATAATTGCTTATACAAAATCAAAAATTAGTTTCTGCCTTCAAACCACCCGAAACAAATCCATGAAGACAATCTTTTTGATTGCGCTTTTTACTTTGTTGCTTTCTTCATCTTCTTCATTCGCTCAAACAACTCAAACATGTACTGATTACCGTTTCACCGCCCACAACAATAAATACGGTGCGTGCGTTGATTTGCAAGCTTTGAATTCGTCTCTCCACTGGAGCTATGACGAAGCAACCGGCTCTGTCGACTTGGCCTATCGTCATGTAGGCATGCAACCAACCGGATGGGTTGCGTGGGCTATAAACCCTACCGGTCACGGCATGGTCGGCTCTCAATCTCTTGTAGCCTACCGTAACCCTAACGGAATCTTGAAAGCATACACATCGCCGGTGATGAGTTATGGCACCGAGTTACAAGAGGGAAACTTGAGCTTTCAGGTTCCCAAGATTTCAGCGGACTTTTCCAATAACGAGATGATAATATACGCAACAATAGTGCTTCCAAAGAACATGACCACAGTGAGCCACGTGTGGCAAGAAGGTCCTGTGCGTGGTGACAATCACCTTGGCATGCATCCTCTAGGAGGCGACAATGTCAAATCAATGGGTACTTTGGATCTTCTTTCCGGGAAAGTTACGGCAATCAAAGGAGGAACCTCGAGTACTCTCCAATTCAAGCAGGTTCATGGAATCATAAACGCGGTTAGTTGGGGCTTCTTGATGCCGGTGGGTGCTATCACTGCCAGGTACATGAAGGTCTTCAAATCGGCTGATCCTGCTTGGTTTTATGCTCACATCATATGCCAATCCTCGGCTTACTTACTTGGTATTGCCGGAGCGGGGACAGGAATTTACCTTGGCAACAAATCTCACGGCATTCAACATTCTACTCACAGGACTATTGGGATACTACTTCTTGTTCTTGGCTTCATTCAGGTTCTTGCCTTGAAACTGAGACCAAAGAAGGAGCACAAGTACAGAATTTGGTGGAATATTTACCACCATTCGGTTGGATACTCCATCATTATATTAAGCATCTTCAACATCTTTGAGGGTTTTCATATTTTGAACCCTTTGAAGATTTGGCGCTTGGTGTACGCTTGTGTTCTTATTGTCTTGGGAGCCATTGCCGTTATTTTGGAAGTAGTAACTTGGGTCATTGTTATAAGGCGGCGGAGAAAGATTGAGAATCCTGCAAGCAATGTCACGGCAGCAGCATGAAGTCTTAGAGTAGTAGTAGATTAAGATTTACTGATTTTTTTCCGTAATTTTGTTTAAATTTTCCCACATCAATTAGCGAAATAAAAGCATTATTAATTTTTTTTTGTTTGTGCAAATTAATTTCTGCGTCATTGCATGTAGCATTAGCTCGTATATTATGACTAGCACACATGTGTGATTCATTTGTTAAATGTTGGGTAGTCAATTAGAAAAAAGGCACATTAGTTGGATGATACAGTTAGTTTGCTTGTTTAGTTTTAAGGTTTGGCATTTAGGTTAAAAGCTACGGCGCTAAAGTGATTAGCAAACACTAACTATTGTAATTTGCAAGCTAAGTTGATTTGATATTATACTTGGATTGTGAAAAATTTATTATATCTTTACTAATTTTATCAAAATTATTATTTAAAAATTATATTTATTACATACTATTAATTTCTTTTTCTTGATTTTTTTTTTCTGCGGCAGCTGTAAAGCTCCATCAGTACGTCTTAGATAATTGCATGAATGTCCAATTTAAGTGGCAAATTGCATCAATATCGTGGTGCTCGGGAGTGCATTTAAGTTATTCCAAATGAGTTGAAAATATTAGATTTGATTTATTTAATATTGATGGATTGATGTACTAAATGGAAATTTCCATGAACAATAATAAGCTAGTAAAAACGTGTTGGTTGTTCATGGATCTCATTTTCATTAGACGAATATATAAATTTTGCAATTTTTCCGGGATGACGGAAATGTACACAGTTTTGGAGCCTCCATTTGTTGATTCTCTCTCCTTTGGCGATAGAAAGGTGACAGCTGTGTGAAACTGAAAGGAGGGTTATTTGAAGTTGATGCCACATAGGCATCTGTTTGTGTACCTAGCCATATTCATTATCTGTTAAATTACAAAGAAATTAAAAGCAAAAGAGCTTTGCTAGCAAGAATTAATTAGATAATAAAAGCAATCTTATCTTGATACTTCCAATTCTTGAGTTTATAATGCATATCTCTTGCCAGATTAAACCTGAAATATTTTGGTAATTCTCCGGTTTAGAAGCTTCTAATCATGTGCCCTCATTGTTTTTTTGGGAACCATCCATTTCTTCACAACAAGCCTTGTAGAAAAAATCTGAACTTGTTCTAAATTTTGAATCAAACTTCTTTGGATACATAGACATTGGCAAAAAGTGCTTTGAACTCAGTATTTTGTTTTCTGTTATTGAAAGAAAATGAGAATGGATTGTGTAATTGAAGTATTAGGCATTTAAATTTAAAAGTAATTGAAAACTGTAACCTCATGATTTCACATGTCAATTACACCATTTACATATAGAGTATGTTTTATTTATTGACTTATGGTGAATTTATGACATTACGATTGATAAAATACAAGAAACAACGAAATATGAAACATCATAATATCCACTACTTTTTATGATTAATCATGAGATGATGTCTTATTTATTAACATAATTGATGATTTATGAACAAATTTGCTGAAATCTATGGGAGATTAATGACTCTATACATGGTCGGTTTTAGATGTTTTTTCTTTTTTTTTTTTTTAATAGCACTTGGGTCCTGATAAATTGTATTACCTTATTAAACACATTAGACGGCTCTAGACCATAATCTGACAAACTAGAGAATAATATTTGATTGAGACAGCATTTGTTTAAGCTGCTTGTGCAATGCTGCAGGAAATTCTGAATCTTTGGCACAATAAGTTGAAAAAAAGTGGTTTCATGAGTTTTTAGCAATTTTTTCATGAGTTTTTAGCAATTTTTTGTCTCACATGTGAATTATGTGTTATATATTTTTCAAAATTTATTTTTCGCTCATTTATTGTTTTCTATTTTATTTACCATTTATTTTTGTTCTGGTAAAATATCAAATAATATGATGTTTTGATTGTATCAAAGATAGATGAATGTTATTGTCTGGGTCAGGTAATGACATATGATATCAGAGCAGCTCCTCGTGTTCTCTTGAATGATGGTAGGACAAACCTCAGCGAGGTCCCTGAGTAACTAAGGGGGGTGTATGTAACACCCTAGGCAAATCCCACATCGACAAATCTCGAGAGAGATGCTGGGTTTGTAAGGGATGATTCACACCCTAATTGGCAAGTCGCGTTTTGGGGTGTATAGGCGCCTCAGAAACCCCAAAGCAGACGATATCTTCCTAGGTTTGGGTTGAGTCATGACAGATAGTATTAGAGCGGTTCCGCATGTCCTCTTGAATGATCGTGGGGCAAATCTCTGTCAAGACCCTAAGTCCCTAAGGCGGGTGTATGTAACACCCTAGACAAATCCCACATCAACAAAACACGAGAGAGATGTTGGGTTTATAAAGGGTGATCCACACCTTAATTAGTAAGACACGTTTAGGGTGTATGGGGGCCCTAGAAACAAAACTGTGCAGGCCTTGTTAAGACCCAAAGCGGACAATATCTTGTCAGGTCTGGGTTATGTCATGACAAATGGTATCAGAGCGGCTTCGCATGTCCTTTTAAGTGATGGTGAGGTAAACCTCAGTGAGAACGCTGAGTCTCTAAGGCAGGGTGTGTGTAACACCTTAGGCAAATCTCACATTGACAAAGCATAAGAAAAATGCTGGGTTTATAAGGGGTGATCTATACCGTAATTGGCAAGATGCATTTGGGGTATATGGGTACCCTAACAATAAAACCGTGCATGCTTTGTTAAGGCCCAAAGCATACAATATCTTGCCAGGTCCGTGTTGGGTTATGACAGATGGTATTAGAGCAGCTCTGCCTGTCCTCTTGAACGATGGTAGGGCAAACCTCAGCAAGGACCCAAGTCCCTAAGGAGGTGTATTTAACACACTAGGTAAATTCCACATTGACAAAACACAGGAAAAAATGCTGGGTTTATAAGGAGTGATCCACACCTTAATCAGCAAGATGCATTTTGGGGCTTAAGGGCACTCCAAAAACAAAATTGTCCAAGCCTTGTTAAGGACTAAAGTGGACAATATCTTGTCAAGTCTTGGTTGGATCACGACTTGTTAAGGACTAAAGTGGACAATATCTTGTCAAGTCTTGGTTGGATCACGATAGATGGTATCAGAGCGGCTCTGCATGTCCTCTTAAACGATGTAAGGCAAACCTCAAATTATTGTTTTATATGAAGTATTTGTGGGAGTTTCCGCTGGGGCGGAGGGTTGTTACTTGAATAAAAAATATCGTTTTTATCCAATTTTTTTCTTTTGAAATAAAACAAGGATAGATGATTATTCTCACAATAAATCATCCTTTTTTTTCTTTTTTTATTTTTTATTTTTTAATCAAGGAATAGACAAAGTCTACATCATTTTTGTTTCTTATTGCCTTAGGATTTGAATTCGAGCTATTAACAAAATAAAACTACTTAAAAAGTACTCTTTCACCCCTGGGAGCTCATCTTCCTTTTACCTTATTACTATTTAGATTACACATAACTATTAATCAATTTTTTTAGATCAATGGTAAAGTTGTATCCCAATTAAAACCAAAAAGCATAGATAGTAGGACTAAGGAAAAAATTCTCTAGTAGAAAAACAATACTTGGACATTCCCAAGCATAAAGTCATAGACTTACATTTTTTTTCCTCAACTATAGTTTTCTAACTACGTATTTTTTCAAAGGTACATGTAAATAATGCCAAATCCGAAGGCGAAGACTAAACGTCCGCTGATTTGGAGGCTTATTTCAATAACACTCTGGGGACTAACTTTTGCCATATGGTGTATTAGTAAAAGTTGAAGATAATAATAAAAGAGAAAATTTTGATTTGTTTAAGATACTCACTCAAGGTCTATTAGTATTAAGTCATTAAAAAAAATGTTTATGGATAGTTGAAAATTTAAAGATTGTTGCAATTGGCACCCTCAAAGGCTGAGTATGATTTAAGTGTAATTTATTGGGGGCTTGAGGCTAACCTTAATACAGTATTAAAGAAGCTTTTCACTACGGACCTAAGTCCTACTAGTTACAAAATAATTCTAATTTTGGCCAAATCCCTTTTTTTTTTTTATCTTTATACGTTCTTCAGAATTTAAACTCAAGTGACCAGTTAAATAATATTATTTAAAAATCACTTAGTTAAACTCTTGGGACATACCATAACACCATATGTAATTTGCGCACACTAAACCTTAAATTAGCCGAGTTGCCTCAGCTTCAATATGAGAACATTAGAGTGCATAGGTTGCAAAAATACTCACAATTATTATACAAATTTTACAATTTCTCCATCGGGATTGCAAAAGATGCATACCAATGGACAAATATTAACAACAGTATTAATAATGACATATATCTCGCTATGCGTAAATTGTAAAGAGGACTTATCATCAAGAGATATACTGCACCCTCAGAAAGCCCCGTTGAATCTTCTAAAAATAAACACCAGAAGAGGATGATCCTGTTTAACTCTGCTATTTGTATTCAACTAAATCCAAAAAAAATTTACGTGAATAATGCCAAAAAACATGAGTAGTTTTAATTTTTGAGAGATCAATGCAAAGCAAAGTGAAGATAGAGACCATTAACCTATAGCATAATTACCATCCGAATAAATTCTTACACAATAAGTGACTTACATAGCTTGAATAAGAGATGTTAGAACATTGCTAAACTTTAAGAGTAATAATAGACATTCCAAAATTTTATCCTAAATGGTGTGGCAAGTGATGTATCATAATATTAAGTGGTTGATGATTTTACATAAATTTTATGTTAATTAATCGCATTATCTCACCAATCAGAGAAATTCTAGAATTCGTCAGAGGTATCATGTCAGCCATATAACAAACAAAACATGTTATGATATATGTGCATTTATTTTGAAAAATCAACATGCAAGTTATGGTTATATTAAATTTAAATACACATATCATATATGCATTAGTTGGTTATATTACTTGTAATGTATTCTAGAATTTCTCTACCAATTAGGGAATGAATGTCACATTGTTTTGGGATAAATTTTGGGATGTGTAATACCACTCTTACTTAAATAGTTGAAATATATAATTTTGTATGATAAGTGATGTGTTAATTTTAAAATATTAATTAATCATTTTGTTAATACAATAATATTTATTAATGAATGGTAAGCCACATGTCGCGTCATTCAAAATCCAAACTGTATAGGTATAATATTAATCTTTTAAAATAATTAATCAATGCAAAACGAGATTTTCCGGCGACGACGTGACAGAACTTGACCACGCTTGCATGGCAATCTTTTCCGGCCAGCACCACAAATTCAGCACGACATGCATCAGTTACCTTCTCTTTTCGGCCAAAAACTGTTTCAAATATTTCTTTGCCGCAAGAATTGGGCAACCTTTGAGCAATTCTGCAGGTAATCATTGTGATTATTGTTTTCCTGAGCAAATCATGGTGACATTGAGATTATCATATTATCATCATCATGATACTGATGCCTAGGAACAAAGATGAAGTGACCAATAATGAATTCTTTTTAACAATAGTTATCCTGTTGCTGCTGTAGATATATAACACTCGCAATTCACAAATGTTAATTTCTTGCATTAAATAAATGTTACAATTGTATATGGTGCCTTTCCTCATCAAAAGTCTACGTCGCGAACGTTTTGGGATGAGTTATTGTTAATTTGCATTAGCTAAATGTGTCCTATAAATGCATTCACAGTTTGTAAGTATTTATCTGATAGTGCTTAACTGCATATATATGGGATAACATTAGGACTCTGTATTGAATTTCAATTATTTTAGTCATGATTCAGCCTTCTTATCATGACTTAGTTCATTTTCATTTTCACTTTCCCTTTCATTTCCTATCATTTTCCTTACAAACACATACACAGATAAAAATTCTTTAACTTGCCAATGGCTACGTTAATATCGATCGTTGATATTTGTACAGCTTTTCAAATTATACGAGCGGGCATTATTCTTTATAACTTACTGTCTAATTCTACCAACAGTCGTGATCAAGCTAACTTTACTTATTTGTAAGTGGTATGTATCAATATTGTGGATTTGGTGAACTTCATTTGAAAAATTGAAGACAATGTGATTATAATTACAATTGGACTGTTTACATAACATAGACCAGCAATCAAAGTGTTGATCCATAAAAAAGCAGAGATCAACCGTGAGATCAGAGTGCCTACTTTTCTTGTGATTTCAGAGATGTGCATGTCAAAACTCTACCAAGGAGTTGATCCACTCTTCATACACAACAGCTGGACGTTTTCCCTCGTCTTCAGCTGCAAATAATGGCTTACTCTGAATGCACTTATCATCGTGTTCACAATCCTCCCCACAATAAGGGTCCGTAACTCCATCAAGTTTAGATAAAAGCTCTTCAACATTGAAAGTAAGACTATCAGGCATCGACAGAAGCTCCTCTTCAGATTCGACAAATTGCAGAATGTTATCGGTGCTGGATAACTCGATTGGCTGGTTTTGGTGCTGGATAACTCGATTGGCTGGTTTTGTTGAGCCAAATATGCTTCTTCAGCCCTCATCATCACGAATCTCAGTACAATCAATCTCTATAATCTGATCCAGGCTTGACGAGCACTTTTCCACATCATTTGTATCAGAGTCTCCAGGCAATGAGTACTTCATCTCCCCTCCAGATTCCACAATCTCCACAATGCTGTTTTTAGAGCATGGAACGTCAATTGCTTGGCTGTGTTGAACAAAAAGTGACTCCTTTTCAGCCCTCTGTTGATTTCTTAGAAAGCTCTCATCGTCGTGATCGTCTGTTGAATCATGTTCCCGAATTTGAACAAGACTAGACATGTACCCTTCAACGCCAAATGCAGTAGAATCCTCCGCCAATGAGTGAGTTATCTCCCATTCAGGTTCCACTTGTTTCAGACTGTTACTTGATCATGGTGAATGGCTTTGTTTAACCAAAACTGATTCTTGCCAGCCCTTAAGCGCTTATTCTGAAAGCACTCATCATCATGATCAATATTGCTTTTGGAGGTTGCTGCCACTTTCAGCTTTCTCTTGCAACCCGAAGCCCTCCTTCCAGAGTCATTCTTCTTAGTCTCACCGACTTGTTTGGACTTTCTTGACTTCTTACCCAAAGTGGCCTTTTCTATGTGCTGCTCTGATACATTCTTTTTGATGCGGCAGAGCACAAAATCGAGAGCTTTATACGAATATTGCGGCCCCACCAAAGATGGATTGATAGTATATTCATGCATGATCCATCCCTCATTTTCTTCAGTGTTGCGACTACTTTCGTAGCGGAACCTTTTCTTGAACTCTAATACGTGATCTCCAGAGCCCCGAGCGAGAACAGGCTTGGCTGCATCCTCACCCTGCCAGGAACCGGAGCCAATCTTTCTGTTGAATCTTGAACCCTTAAGAGACACTTTCTTTAATTGAGTGAAAAAATAGAAAGCTTGATTCTCCAGCAAATGGTTTCCTCCATATAATTTCCAAATATCTGAAGGCTCATCATCGCCGTAAAGATTGCAGTCTCTGACTGGAATATCATCAACATTTTGATAGAGAAGCGGGTTCTCGATAAACTTGTTGAAGAGGTAGTACTGTAAGAGTTCTTGTTCTGTTGGATAGAATCTAAACCCTACGCGAGGCATTATTGTGTCGTAGATTTTTTATGGATAACTAATTGGTTGAAATTGAAACGATTAGAGATGGATTTAGGAAAATTTATGGTGGGTAAATTGGCTCCGGGCCTTTCCATGGAGCTACGGCCCTTTCACTCCAGCATTGATCCCCGGGCCTTTCCATGGAGCTAAGATATTGAAGAAAATTGCTTGATACGGAATACAATCCATCAGGAAATAATTTGAAAGTGAGCTTCCTAGAACTGTTGTTTAGTAGGGGTGTTCAGAATCCAATCCGATCCGCTCAATTCGTCTGATCCGCAAAAATTCGATCCGTAAAAATCCGATCTGTGGATTGGTGGATTGGATTGGATTGAAAATTTAAAAATCCACAGTCGATGGATTGGATATGGATTTACTTCTGTAAATCCGCAAAAATCCACGAATCTGGAAAAAAATAAAATATATTTATTTATTTAATTAAAAAATAAAACTTGTAAATGTGGCATTACTACTTACTAATAAATAAATAAGTTAGAATATAGTTACATTAACACTACATATATCTTATCCGATAATAAAATATAATAAATATAATTAAATAATTGAATAATTAAATAAACAAATATAGCTTTCTAAATATTTAATTTTTATAATTTTAGTTAATTTTTATGTATTGATTTAAAAAAATGAGATTTTTTCTTTTCACTATGTCATATTTTGAAAATTTGACTGTATTATTCTATCTTTGTTTAGACACTTAATTTATTTTTATATTAGATTTTTTTATTTGATTAATTCATAGAATAAACAGAATTAAAAATTTTTAATTCGCAAACCAATCAGCAAAATCTTGGATTGGATATAGATTGGGTTAAATCCGCATCTGATCCGCAGATATATAGATTGGATTTGGATTAAATTCGTCAATCCATGGATTGAATTTGATTGAAAATTTAGAATCCGTAAAATCATGGTTCGGATATGGATTGATGTCCAATTCGTAAAATCCGATCCGCGAGCACCCCTATTGTTTAGGTTGGCTTTTATTGATTTGTATCTCCATGCTGAGAAATTTTAAAATATATCAGAGGTATCATGTCAAGTATATAATAAGCAAATGATGTCATGGCATGTATGGATTTATTTTCAAGAACCATCATACAATTGGTGGTTACATTTGTTCAGGTAAAATATTAGAAACTATAATGTTTTGCTTGTATCAAAGATAGATGAATGCTAAGGATTCAAATGATAGAACTGTTTTTATGATTACAAATTTATTTAAATATCAAATGTCAATCTAATATTTATTATCACAGATGAGTTTCGCCTCGTCCCCTCTAAAATATGATTCAAATTTCTGTTCTATACGAAGTATTTGAGGGTTTACTCTTTTAACATTTATTCTTAGACATTTTTATTTGATTAGAAAATGTCCTTTTTATCTTTTTTTTTTTAAATAGAGAATGGACAGATGAAAAGCACTCGTCTAGTCCTTGGAGCTCATCCTCCTTTTGACTTATTACTATTTAGATTCTATTTTCTTAAATCAATGATAAAGTTGCAATCAAATGGAAACCAAAAAGAATAGATAGTAGGACTGAGGAAAAAATTCTCTGGTAGAAAAACGATACTTGGACGTTCCCAAGCATAAATTCACTCACAATTTTTTTTCACCCTCAACTGTAATTTTTCTTATTAATGTATTTTTTCAAAGGTGGTGGACAAAGCCAAATCAAAGGCCGAAGACTGAACATCGGTTGATTGGAGGCTAATTTCAATAACAATATGTAAAAACAAAATAAATCTTGGGGGATAACTTGTACCATAAGATCGATGTATTAGTAAAAGTTGAAGATAATGATATAAGAGGGAAAATTGAATTGTTTAAGATGTATACTTTATGAAGGTCTATTCATTCATCAAAATAGTTTCGTGGACAATTTAAAAATTAAAGAGTGGTGCTATTGCCTCCCCTCAAAACCACTCTCCAAACCCCTTTGCTAAAACTATCCCATTAAATAAATCTAAAAATATTGTCATTTCTAAGGGTGAATTTTGGATTGGCCTCATGTAGTCTACCATAACTTTCTGAGAAAGAAGATCCAAAGTCCCCATTGAGCTGAGATTATCTCCACTTAGAGTATGCATGCTAAGGTAATCGTCAGCACGCACATACAGGACCATTTTGCCGCATTGGTTCACTGCAGGCACATTTTTTAGCTACACTATTCTTGCATATATTATCGTCTTGTTATTGGAAAAGTGTGATGAAAACAT
The DNA here is from genome assembly GCA_030449075.1 of Murraya paniculata. NCBI lineage: Eukaryota > Viridiplantae > Streptophyta > Magnoliopsida > Sapindales > Rutaceae > Murraya > Murraya paniculata. Next base: position 73,427 of record JAEVFN010000122.1, on the reverse strand, counting down.
GGGAACTTGAAAGCTGAAGTTTCCCTCCTATAACTTGGTGCCATAACTCATCACTTTCTGATAGGATTACGAAATGCTATTTTGGTTATAAATCATGAGAGTATTTTAGTGAAGAGGAATATAGATTTAAAGTATGTTTAAAGTGCACATGTACATGTGTATTAAAGTTTATTTCCAAAATCGTATCCTTTAATAACTCTATGAAATGAGAGTTATTATAGCATTTTTAGGCTTAAACTGATGTTACTTAGAGAGTAAATGATGTGTTTTTGTTGCATTTTAGTTATATTTTGCATAAACATATGTTTAAGTTTAATTTTGATAATTTAATTTTGTTTTAGATTATTTGGTGCTCTGATTATGTGTGATAGTAGGTGACCAAGAAGTTCAAATTTTATGGATGAAAAGCCGCTGCAACAGACTTGCACGGGAGGTAAAAGAACTTGGTTACAGAGAAATTAAAACAAGTCTGGAACAGTGAAAATGTTGTAGCCATTGCTGCAGCAACCCTGTAGCAACCGCATATGAGATTTTGCGCGTATTAACTAAAAGATTGTGATTCAAGATTTCCAAAAATGAAAGACAAGCGGCTGTAGGCGTCTGGTTGCCCTAATTTCGAGTTATAAAAAGGAGCACGCATGAAAAGAAAAGAGGAGGGGAGAGCAGTCATTAAGAAAAATATCACAAAGAAAAAAGGTGATTTGAGGACTACAGCAGAGGATTCAGGGAGAAAAAGAAGGAGAGATCGTAAGATCAAGCGAAACTCAACCACTAATCTTTATTTTCTTGTTTTCTTTTATCTACAAGAATGTATTTGATGGCTAAAACGATTCTTGTTACTGTTTCATCACAAATCATGAACCAACTTTATTGTGGTTGAGTGCTAAACAAGCTTAATAGTTATTTCACTAATATTTGCGTGTTGCTCTGTATTTGCTGTAGTTGATTTTACTTATTGCAATTTCCTATTTTAGCTGACCACCTATTTAGTGGATGCTAGCTAAGAAAGAGACTTAAAAAGGTCTGATTTAGTGGAACAAATTAAGACAATACATGGCTTTAGATTCCTAAGTTGAGATAATCTCGATTTGAATAAGGCCATGCTTAATCTGAAATTAGTGAAGAACTAGACATAGGAATTCACCTTGTAGGACAATTGAAACCTAGAACATTTAATGCTATATCTAATGTTAGCGTTGCAACTGGTCATTGTTGAGTTGTATTAGATATAAGATATCCAACAAGCGATAGCTAAGAATGCAAAAGGGATTCTGCCCAGTTCTATAGTAGATGCTGTAGCAAAATAATCATAATTGGAAAAAAATAATCATTACCATTAAGTGAGTTTAGTCACTCAACTACTCCTTTCTCCATTGAGCACATCTCTTAGTTTGACTTGAGAATTGACTGTATTGCATTTTGTCTTTTACATTTCCTTATTTTATTTTATTCGTCACTTTATTTTAATTTAGACTGAAATTGCACTATTAAATTACTGTAGCAAATCCGATAACATCAATCCCTGTGGAGACGATCTGAATACTCATTAGTATATTACTTGATGTGCACAACAACAAGTTTTTGGCGCCGTTACCGAGGATTAAATGCTTATTGTGATTTGTAGAGTCAATTTTAGTTGGTGCAAAATATTAGTTTTCTCTAATTTGTTTATAGTGGTAACAAAATTACTCTAGCAACCCTTGTATGCGCAGATACAAACTTGTTGAATTCTAATTTGGTTCAGAAATTAAAAGGACTGAAAGGAAATTTAGAAAGGAGTATAAGAATTCAAGAATTGCTAAAGGCGTGGATAATTTGTATGATATGGGGAATTTAAACCCCTGAGAAGAAATACAAACCGATCAATGTGTAAGAAGGTTAGAATGGGCAGAACAATCAAAGGCAACCAGGAAACAATAACATTATCTATATGGCAGATGACAGAGACAGAGCCATTCGAGACTATGTAGTGTTGACTCCTCTAGCCATAAATTCTAGAATAGTTAGATGAAACGACCCGCCCCAAATTCTAGGACGAGTCTATCTAGACGTATCAAAACTAAACTGATAATAAACTAATTAATAAGGATTCTATCGAAAATTCAGCAGAATTTCCCCTATAAGTATAACACTCCCGTCCTACACATGTGTAAAACAAACACTTCAAAATATTCCAATAAACAACCAACTTCAACGCTCAACGTTCTCAGCCATAGTACTAAATTTTACCCAAGATATCTTTAAGTACCAAAAGATTATATTATAACTGACAGTACTATACATTGGTTTATTCTTAGTCTCAAAAGAATAATACACCAAAATTAAACAGTCCCAAACTAATGAGCTTATCAAAATGCCCTAACAAAATCATCTACATCTGCTAGTATAACGTGGCCAAAATATCAAAATACCTACAGTCGCTGGGTCGGTTTAGTGTACCTGCAACCTCCTGTGGGGGAGGGGGGAAATATGATAAAACGGGGTGAGTATAAAACTCAGAAAGCTCAGTGAGAGGATAATAGTTTTCTTTTGAAAATAACTTACTATAAAATAATTTACTCTTTCTCGAAATAATGTCATCAAAATATCATAAGAATTCCAGTAAACTTTTACAATTTAAATCTTATCAGTTCAGTTTTGATGAGTCTAAATAAACTCGCCAAAGAGGTTGGGGCGGGTCGTTTCAGTTGGTATTGGAGCATGATTTTAGATTCTGTAGACTTTATTGCCTAAGTACGAATAAGTTTTATTGTTATTAAAGTGGACATTGATATTTTGTAGGCACCATCATGCCTTGTAGTAGCAGTAGACGTGGTCATGGCCGTTCCCATACTAGGATAGTAGCTGGGTTGACTCCTAATAGTGTACCTGCGGGGGGAAGTGAACTTGGGAATGAGGGAGTAGTTGAACTCTCGACGCATGAGATTGCACAACAGACATCGGGGAATGTTCCGAACATTGAGCAGTCATTTGATTGCTGGCTCAGATCATAACTACAATTGTGCAGAATCAGCCCCAAATGCATGTCGGTAATGCAAACACGATTGAGCGTGTGAGAAGTCTAGGAGCGAGGAGCTTTAACGGGTTTAGAGAACCACTTGAGGCTGACTCTTGGTTTGTTAAGCTTGAGCGTATTTTTTAGGATAGAGCTTACCATTGGTGGCAGATAATAGAGAGGCGATATCATGGGCACACTGCGATTACTTGAGCTATTTTTCCTGAGGAATTCTACGATCATTATTTTCTAGCTGTGTATCAGGATATTAAGCGGAGTGAATTCTTTCGGCTGGTTCCTTGACAGTTGAGGAGTATGAGAAGAAGTTTATAAACCTCTCTAGATTTGCTACATCTGTAGTCGGTGATGAGAGAGAGAGATGCAGACAGTTTTAGGAGGGTTTTCGATTTGAGATTCGTACCACCGTGACTGCATCATGATGAGTTTGGAGAGATAGTTGAGGCAACTAGAAGAGCAAAGCACAGTATTGCAGAGGGATGCAGAGTCCAAGCACTGAAGCAGAAGCACAGCCAGAGTTGGGCAAAGGGTGGCTCCAGTAGTAGGCCGCTTAAGAGAGGGGGTATTCCTACGAATTACTCTGATATCATGCAAAGGAGTCAGGGTACAGGCTTCAAGGAAGATCCCAAACAGGCTATCAGTTATAGCTTAATGCAGCCATCAATGGGGAGTAATGTCAAAAGTCAGGGACAGTATGACCGAAATAGTGGAGGACATTGTGATGACCGTCCTAAGAGTACCCAGCAGACTTCTTGCTCTTCGTATGGCAGGAACTATCAGGGCCAGTGCCGAATTGGAGACAGAGTTTGTTATTTGTATGGTCACCTTGGACACATTAGGAGGTTTTGCCCACTTTGTCTCAGGGTGACAGTTTTGCAAAAGGGACAGCCTCACGGTATTATCCTCACTCTAGCTAGACTTAGGGTCAAAGGGGAGTGTAGACGGGAGATTCTACATCTACTTTTAAGAGTCAGATGATTGCTCTAGGTTAGAAAGGTCAGCCTAGTCGACCTCATACTCAGGCTCGAGGTTTTGCTTTGACACAGCAGGAGGCACGTGTTGCACCAGAAGTTATTATGGGTATATTATCTATCCTTGGCCGCAAGGACACTAAATCGACCTAACGACTATAGATATTTTGAGTTTTTGGTCACGTTATACTAAGGCATTTTGATAAGCTCATTATTTTGGGATTGTATAATTTTGGTGCATTATTCTTTTAAAACTAAGAATAAACCTATGTATATTAATATCAGCTATAATATAGTCCTTTAGTACTTAAAGATATCTTGGGTAAGATTTAGTACTATAGCTAAGAATGTTAAATATTGGAGCTGGTTATTTATTGGATTATTTAGAAGTGTTTGTTTTACACATGTGTAGGTCGAAAGTGTTATACTTATAGGGAAGATTCGACCGAATTTACGATAGAATCCTTATTAATTAATTTATTATCAGCTCAGTTTTAATGAGTCCAAATAGACTCGCCCAAGAGTTTGAGGCGAGTCGTTTCATGGATCCTAATGATGGTGATAATTATTAGACTTGACCAAAGATTTTATGAGTGGTAATATTAATTAGACAAATTCTTAATAGTTTTTCCACAAAGACTTCTATTTTCCACAAGAGCTTAGAAACTCGTCAAAACTAATGGCCAAAATTGATTGTTGCTTTTTCGGGTCATGACTGACCAACTTAACTTGTTTACAGGGCATTTGTCTTTTGAAAACTTTTGCCCGCTAGAATGTGGAATTGTTTTTATTTTTTATTTTTTCATAAATATGGATAGTTTTTAATTTGACTATTGTTTGAACTTTAAATGAGTAAGAATCACCAGTAGGTGGTAAAACTACATGCTTAAGGTAGACCGATGTCACGGGCCGCCCACACAAATCATGAGTGAAGGCTAATTTGGCGCGCGCACTGCCACACTCCGCAACGATCCGCCCAACGGCTAGATACTTGCAAACGGTAGAGTACGTTTAGCGCCGAGCCTCCTCGCACACACTCGCCGACCCATGATAAAGCTCGCATCTCAAGCCCGAGCGCCAAGTCATCGCCCGAGTACCAAGTCATCGAGGCCCAACGGGCCAAGATCCACCAGGGCTTGCTTGCTTGGCTCATCTTCTAGAATTCTCTACACCCTTCTTGTAGATAAGCCACTTGTGCAACTTGCCCACTTGTGCAACTTGCGCAACTTGTAAAGAAGCCTCTAGAATGGCTTACCTCCATCTATAAATAGGGGAAGACACTTAGCATTTTAGCCATCACCCACCAACAAGCAATTGCAAAGCTCTCTCTTGTAAAAGTTCTCTTGAGTAATAAAAACTCTTCATTGGCTATATTGCTCTCTTCTCACTAGCTTTGCTCTCAAGCATTTTCACTTAGCTAGGTTGAGAAACTCTCTAAGGCTTACTTAGTGATTTTGTGCTTGAAAGTTGCCTAAGTGCCGCACGGGTTGCTGCGCATCAAACTCATCCCGTGACAAGTGGTATCAGAGCTACGGTTTGCATCGATGCAACTAGCTCACAAAGCAATGGCCAATCTACCAAGCACTTCACAAGAGGGCGTTGTCGGTGTGGATGTTCCACCGGAACCAACCCGTTGCCGTGAGGAAGGCCGTGGACAAGGAAGGCACCGCAGTAAGTCCAAGGCCGCATCCGTTGATGCTTTGGAGCCTCGCGTTACCACACTTGAGGTCTCGATGTCCACCACTCAAGACATCCTCGAATCGTTAGAGGAGAGGGTGAACGGTCTTGATGGCGAGTATGACGAATTCTCGATTGCCACGAAGGCCCTCATGCAAGACCAAGGCGACACACTTCAGGCGGAATTCCAAGTGTTCCACAATAAGTTACTGAAACTCCGCAGCTTCGTGCAAGATGAGCTGCGAGCGGTCCGTGCGGAGGTGTACGAAGTTTGCTCGGAGTGGGCGTGGCACAAGCGGACCATCCCCGCTAGCCTGGCCTCGGTAAGCACAAGCGAGGCTCGCTGCATAGATGTGTTGAAGCCCGACACCTACGATGGTGTGTGCAATGCCACAATTGTGGACAACTTTCTCTTTAGGCTGGACCAATACTTCTATGCCATCGGTGTGCGTGATGAGGCATCAAAAGTCGGCACGGCACCCACATATCTTCGAGGCGCCGCACAACTATGGTGGCGGCGAAAGCATGAGGATATGGGCAAAGGCATTTGCGCCATCAACACATGGGCTGACTTCCAACATGAGCTTCGGAAGCACTTTGGCCCAAGCAATGCCAAGAAAGAGGCAAGGGCACACCTTCGTCGGCTCAAGCAAATGGATAGCGTTCGTGACTACATCAACGATTTCGTCACCCTTATGCTCGAGATCTCCAACATGTCCGACTAGGACTTCTCTTCTACTTCCAAGATAGCCTCAAGGATTAGGCCAAGGCGGAGATTGATCGGCGTGGCACACAAACTCTTGACGACGCCATTGCCATTGCGGAATCGCCTGCCGATTACTCCACCCAAGCCATAGACAAAAAGCCTAACCAAGGCAAAGGTGGGGGAGAGGGCCAGAAGGACAAAGCCAACAACCGGAAGGATTGGGGGCAGAAAAAATCCCCAAACGGCAAAGGTGGGCAAGGCAAGAATAAAGGGAAGAAGGAGCAAGCAAAGCCCCGCAGCCCATACTTCATTTGCAACGGCCCACACTGGGTACGTGATTACCCTGAAAAGAAGTCGCTGAATGTCCTCGCCGCACACCTCAAGGGCAACACTTCAGCCACCACGGAGGAACCCCAACCCAGCATGAGTTCTCTCCAACGTCTTGGCGCGCTCAAAAGTCATCCGTCAACACGCACGAAGAATGGCCTCATGTATGTGAGCGCGACCGTTAGCGGCCAACCAGTCCAAGCGTTGCTAGACACCGGAGCAACGCACAACTTCATTTTAGAAGAAGAGACCAAGCGCCTAGGCCTTAGGGCCATGAAGGAAGAAGGTACAATGAAGGCGGTAAACTCACCCGCTAAGCCTATCGCGGGCATTGGCCAAGCCGCGCACATGACGATTGGGACGTGGAGCGGGAAGCTCGACTTTTCCATCGTGCCCATGGACGACTTCAAGATGGTCCTTGGCATGGAGTTCTTCAACCAAGTCCATGTCTTCCCACTACCGGCCACCAACTCCCTAAGCATCCTCGATGGGAGTAGGGCGTGCATGGTGTCGGGGCAGCGAGCCAAGACCGCGGACAAGACACTCTCGACCATGCAATTCAAGAAGGCCCTTGGGAAGGACCCGAGCTTCTTGGTTTCCATCAGGGAGCTCAACGAGGGGGAAGGACGCGGAGACTCACCTAGCCAAGCCCCACCACTCATCCACGGAGTTCTCAATGAGTTCGAAGACGTTATGTCTCCGCAACTTCCGAAGAAGCTCCCACCAAGGCGGGAAGTTGATCACGCCATTGAGCTAGAGCAAGGTGCGAAGCCACCAGCCTTGGCGCCCTACCGCATGGCGGCACCCGAGCTCGAAGAGTTGCGGAGACAACTTATGGATTTGTTGGATGCCGGCTACATCCGCCCATCGAAGGCCCCATTCGGTGCACCCGTACTGTTTCAAAAGAAGAAGTATGGCTCGTTGCAGATGTGCATCGACTACCGTGCACTCAACATGATCACCATTAAGAACAAATAGTCGATCCCCTTGATCGCGAACTTGTTTGATTAACTTGGCAAGACGCGGTACTTTACCAAACTCGACCTACGGTCCGGATACTACCAAGTGCTTATAGCCAAGGGAGATGAGCAAAAAACGGCATGCGTCACAAAGTACAGATCGTATGAGTTCTTTGTCATGCCATTTCGGCCTCACCAACGCATCGGCCACATTCAGCACGCTCATGAATAAGGTGCTCTAACCTTTTCTTGACTGCTTTGTTGTCGTGTACTTAGACGACATTGTGGTGTACAGCACCACGCTTGAGGAGTATGCCCAACACTTGCGGCAAATCCTCCAAGTACTACGTGAGAACGAGCTCTACCTCAAGGTCGAGAAGTGTTCATTTGCCCAACGAGAGGTGGAGTTCCTTGGCCACAAAATAGCAGATGGGAAGCTTATGATGGAGAACTCAAAGGTGAACGCCATCCTCAAATGGGAGCTACCCACCAAAGTACCCGAGCTTTGATCATTTCTCGGGTTGGTGAACTACTACCGCCGCTTCATCAAAGGCTACTCGGCAAGAGCGGCAGCGGCACCCTTGACCGACTTACTGAAGAAGAATCGGGCATGGCATTTGTCTGAGGAATGCCAACACGCCTTCGAAGACTTGAAGAAGGCCGTCTCTAAGGAGCTCGTGCTCATTCTTCCGGACCACACCAAGCCCTTCGAGGTCCACTCGGATGCCTTCGACTTCGCCATCGGCATGGTTCTCATGCAAGAAGGCCACCCAATAGCGTTTGACAGTCGAAAGTTGAACGATACGGAAAGCCGCTACACCGTGCAAGAAAAGGAGATGACGGCTATCATCCATTGCCTACGTGTGTGGCGACACTACTTGCTTGGCTCACACTTCATGATCCTAACAAACAACGTAGCCATAAGCTACTTTCAAACTCAAAAGAAGTTGAGCCCCAAGCAAGCAAGGTGGCAAGATTTCCTTGTAGAGTTCGACTATCGGCTCGAGTATAAGCCTGGCAAAGCCAACGTTGTTGCGGATGCTTTAAGCCGCAAGGCAGAATTGGCAACACTTAGTACGAGCCAGCCAAGGTCTGACCTTGTCCAGCGCATCAAAGAAGGCCTCCAACAAGATCCGCTAGCAAAGGACTTGTTAGAGAGGGTTCTCGAAGGCAAGACAAGGCGGTTTTAGCAAGAAGAATGTATCCTGCTCACCAAACGCGACCGTCTCTTCGTGCCTCGGTGGGGAAACTTGCGGAGGAAAATCATCAAAGAGTGCCATGACTCGAAGTGGGCCGGTCACCCCGGAATGGAGCGCACTACCGCACTCGTCCAAGCCTTGTATTTTTGGCCACACATGAGAGATGACATCAAGGTGTATGTGCGGACTTGTCTTGTATGCCAACAAGACAAGACGGATCGCCAACTACCGGCGGGATTGTTGGAGCCACTACCACCCGCATCGAGGCCATGGGAGAGCGTTACAATGGACTTCATCATAACTTTGCCGAAGTCCGAGGGGTGCGGAAGCATCATGGTCGTGGTAAACCGACATAGCAAGTATGCAACCTTCATTGCCGCACCCACCGATTGCAAAGCCGATGAAGCCGCCCGTCTCTTCATCAAACATATCGAGAAGCTATGGGGAGTCCCACGGAGCATAGTGAGTGACCGAGACCCTCGTTTCACCCGCAAATTTTGGATGGAGCTCTTCAAAATGCTTGGCACCGACCTCATGTTCTCAACGAGCTTCCGCCCACAAATTGACGGGCAAACCGAGCGCATCAATGCGCTCCTTGAGATGTATCTAAGGCATTATGTGAGCGCTCATCAACGAGATTGGGCGAAGTTGCTGGATGTTACCCAATTCTCTTATAACTTGCAGCGGAGCGAGGCTACGGGAAAGAGTCCGTTCAAGATCATCATGGGATTTCAACCCATGACTCCCAACGCCATAGCTTCGGCATATGGAGAGAAAAGCCCTGCGGCTCACAAGATCGCTCGCAAGTGGCATGAGGAAGCGAACATCACGCAAGCATACCTTGACAAAGCCGCACGCAAGATGAAGAAATGGGCCGACACTTGGAGACGCCACGTCGAATACAAGGAAGGCGATCAAGTGATCATCAAGTTACTGCCTCAACAGTTCAAGACTTTGCGGAAAGTCCACAAAGGGCTAGTGAGGCGCTACAAAGGGCCTTTCCAAGTGTTACGACGTGTGGGCAACGTCTCATACCAACTCAAACTTCCACCAAGGCTCAAAATCAATCTGGTTTTCCACTTGAGCTTGCTCAAGCCATACCATGGACATGAGGGAGACCCAAGCCTTGGAGAATCAAGGAGAGCCCCAACGGCCGTAGTCACCGCATTCGACAAGGATATAGACTACATCATTGCCGACCGAGTCATTCGAAGAAGGGGCATGCCACCTCACAATAAGTACTTGGTGAAGTGGAAACACCTCCCTGAAAGTGAAGCTACGTGGGAACGTGAAGATGACCTATGGCAATTTGCGGAGCACGTCCAGAAATACAAGCACGACAATGCGACGAGGATGCCACGAGCATAGGTGGGGGAGGATTGTCACGGGCCGCCCACACAAACCACAAGTGAAGGCTAATTTGGCGCGCGCACTGCCACACTCCGCAATGATCTGCCCAACAGCTAGATACTCGCAAACGGTGGAGTACGTTTAGCGCCGGGCCTCCCCGCACACACTCGCCGGCCCATGATAAAGCCCGCATCTCAAGCCCGAGCGCCAAGTCATCGCCCGAGCACATAGTCGTCGCCTAGTCGTCACCTAATCATCGCCCGAGCGCTAAGTCATCGAAGCCCAACGGGCCAAGATCCACCAAGTCTTGCTTGCTTGACCCATCTTCTAGAATTCTCTACACCCTTTTTGTAAATAAGCCATTTGTGCAACTTGTCAACTTGTAAAGAAGCCTCTAGAATGGCTTACCTCCATTTATAAATAGGGGAAGGCACTTAGCATTTTGGCCATCATCCACCAACAAGCAATTGTAAAGCTCACTCTTGTAAAAGTTCTCTTAAGTAATAAAAACTCTTCATTGGCTATATTGCTATCTTCTCACTAGTTTTTCTCTCAAGCATTTTCACTTAGCTAAGTTGAGAAACTCTCTAAGGCTTAATTAGCGACTTTGTGCTTGAAAATTGCCTAAGTGTCGCACGGGTTGCTGCGCATCAAACTCATCCCGTGACACCGAGCTACCCAAATTTTAGAAAATTTTTAAAATGCCTTTTCAGAGTTTGGTGAAAAGTAAATATTGGCCCCTAAAATATTTTACAAACACATGTATATGTATAACAATTACGGGCCAGTTTGGTAGTACTGTAACTTTTGAAATAATTATTATTAGTTAAGCTATAGAAATAATCAAGTGTGAAGAGAATCAGTTAAATGTTTGGTAAAATTTATTTTTTAAAATGCTGTGAGTTTTAAAAATAATTGTATATGTTTGGTAAATCTTTCTCTTAAATAGTTGTAAGAATGAAAATCATTGAATCAGAAATAATATTGAATAAAAATTATTTACATATTTATAAACAAGTATATAAAATATTTTTAATTGTGTATATAAAATAATTGATAATTAAAATAACTATTTTATATTATTAATTTTATTTTTTATTTTTTATTTTTTTATCTCAATATAATTGGTAATAGTAATAATCTCTTTAAAGTTAATGATTTTATTTTCTAATTAATAAGGATAATTTTAGATTTCCATAATATATATGAGGATATATATAGAATTGTATTAAGCATATATAAAAGTAATTCCCAAATCAGATTTTGAAAAGTTACTTATTCCTTGCTTTTCAAAATCTACTATAGAATGGGGTAATTTTGTCAGAAGTGATTTTTACAAAAATTTACCAAACACCAAAATTAGTTTTTAATTTTTCAAAATCACTTTTAAATCTATTTAATGAATATATTGATTACACACATTGAGAGAGAAATTGATGAGAAAATTATAATAGAATCTTTCATAAATGACTTTCAAGATATGAATTAACGTAAAATTCTCTTTTGAAATATGATCCAGTTAGATGATATGAGATATAATTATTTTGTATTTTCATATACACTACAAGAAAATTGACAATAGATAACAGACAATTTGTGACAGAATTTTCGTTTTGTGATAGAATTATTTTTTATCACGAATTTGTGATGGTTTTATGAAGAAATTGTGATAGAAAAATGATTTTGAATATGTTTGACCTATATTTAATGTAGTATTTTATTTAAAAACAAAACGGTGCATTTTAATAATTAAAGAAAAGAGAAAACACTATCGTTTTTACTTTTTACCGCTATTAATTGAGTTTCCTTATAACACTAGCAAAACGCTACTGTTTTCGGTACTTATTAAACCTTATTTTTGCTGCCGTTCAACGAAAACCGTAGACATCATGCGCACCCATCTCCACCGCTTAGTGCCATGGTCACTGCTGACTTTCATTGTCATTCTTTGAAGTCGAAAATCAATCATTTAGCTCCTCAAAAACCACCTTGCCACCTCGTCGGAGAAACTATGGCCAAGAAATCAATCATTTGTCGTTGTGCTGGAGAAACCTTAACTTCCTATGGAAACAACAACCATTTAGTAATTCTCAAACAGGTGATCAACTAACCTTAGCTTTAATTTCTTCTTGTTGTGTTCTTAGGAACCAAAACATAGAATAATTAGTTGATTAATACATATTAATTTATCTCTATTTTGCATTTTCATAATTTTGATCTTCTACTAGAGGTGAGTTTCCTCTCTCAGCAATTCATGTGAATTAACTACTTAAATTTTGAAATTGTGTTATCTTATTTTTGGGATTTTATCGGATTAGGTTCAATGCGTTTTTTACAATGATTAATATTCTGTTGAATTAAACCTTTTTGAGATCCATGAATGGTTGAATAGTTTGACTAGAATGAACAAGTGTAGTTTATATCTTTTAATTTGAAACACTAAAAGAATAAAGTGAATTTTTCTTTTCATAATGAGTTATAAATTTGTTCGGAGTTAACGTGAAAGAAATATATTGAAAAACATTTTTCTTGTATTCTATTAGCTTGTTTACTGTTTGTTAAGTAATTAATTCTTGCTGCATTTTTATATGCAACATTTTTATATGCTTCTTTTTATAGGAAATTCGCCTCTGGACACACGTGATGGCGGTGATGCAGATTGGTTTTCTCTTGCAAAATGGTGTTAAGGGGGTTATCTCTTGTTATGTTACTCCTTTAGTGGGAAATGCTACAACTTTATAGTTTTTGTAAATGAAAAAGATTCTTGCAACTCTAATAATTTTTTAGAATTTGAAAAATTGAGATAAACATTTCATGTTTAACTTCTAGAATGCCATCACTTAATTTATAATCTGAATATTCAGTAGCCTACTATAAATGTTTTCCTAATTTAATGCTGCAAACAGATATGTCCTATTAATATTCTGAATTTGACAGTTCAATGTGAGTTCTATTACAAACATTTTAAATAGATTACTTAGTGTTGATGCCGAAATCTGGTCAAGTTGGTTAGCGGATTGATACAAGATCCCTGCGTCATCATTAAATTTATTTGGTGGGGAAGCGGCCTGTGAATCTCCAAGAAAATTCTCTGACCATGAGCAGATAATCTACGAGCTGATGACCATCAAGTACTTGAAATCACAAAGAATGGTAAGAGTCGCTAGAAGTTTGTCTAGTGTTAACCCTCTGACACTCAACTTAGTTTGTGGGTTTATAGGAAAAACAAAATATATAAATAAATAATTTCTACATTTTTATGAAGAAAATAATCCCAAGGTTAAACTATACGAAATAAAAGGATTCAGAAGGAGAATGGAACTTGCCCCCCTTTATCAATTCCCCCAGGGATTTTTATAGAGGTTTTAATATAAGTTGTCCTAGAACGTAATTTCTAAATCTCTTAGATCTCGATAGTTAGAATTCTGTGATATGGCCTACATTTAGGACAAGATAAGTAGTGGTTCTTTTGACTAAGTCTTGCTTCCTAGTGACTTGGTCAAATGTCTCCTCAAAACCCATCTGCTCGAGGTAATTGAAACTATCTTATGGTCGAGATGTTCTAGCTCGAGGTAATTGAAATTACCTCCTGATTGAGGTGATTTGCTCGATGTAATTGAAATTATCTCCTGGTCGAGGTAATCTGCTTGAGGTAATTGAAATTACCTCCTGATCAAGGTGATCTACTCAAGGTCACCAAATAATCTCCTGATCGAGGCGGTCACTAACTAACCTCCTGGTCGAAGTGGTCACCACATAACCTCCTGGTAGCCTATCAACTTTTGCTCACTTTTACTTTGAGGAGAGCACATAATGTGTGAGCAAATATCATATCATAGTCACCCAATTTCATTCCCCAAACACTAGTCCCCCAGTTTCTGGTTTTGAAAGTGAACGAATCAAGACTGGAGGCTATAAAGTTCATAGAACCTTAAGCAACTCTTTTTGCTCCCTCTGCTGATCATGCCATGGGTGAGCAGGTGTGGTTAGTTTAAGATTTATACCTCACCTCAAGAAAGATTCAAGGGCTTTTAACCTTTTACTCATTTTAAGGTTTCTTGCCTAACCTAGAGCAGGTTTCAAGGCTTTTAACATTTTATTAACTTTAACAACTTTAAGCAACTCTTGTCAGTTAAAGATTCTATGCCTTACCTAAAATATGTTTTAAGACTTTTAACCTTTTACTGATTCTCTTTACATTTTTCTTGTGCCTTATAAAATATTAATAAATTTCATCCATAAACTTTGCTTCGCCTCTCAATGCTACTCTAGCTGTTTTTTCATAAATCGTTCTCACGTTAAGCAAGTTTCAAGAAATCAAGTTGATTGAGTTATACCATTAACCCTTATATGAGTGCAATTAATTTAATAATATAACCTGTCCTCATTTTGCATAATAGGACATAGAGAAATATTTAAATTTTAATGGAAAAATTGCATGTAAATCAAAATATAAATTTTGACCTTTTTTGACTCCTGCAAACGTCTGCCCTCAGAGTACTCTCATGTGAGGTTTTCGCTTCAAACCCTTAGATATGGACTGTTCTGTAAAAGAATTTGAAAAAGTTGTCTAACGATCTGAGCCAAACGTGAATTGGCCATAGTACTATAAACTACCTGCTCCATGGTCATTAAAAAATCACTACACTCATAAATATGACTTTCTGATATTATTCCCATGTTCCCATGTAAAATTCGGGATTGTATACTTAAGAAAGCATGTCCAACCCCTAAATTAATAAAACATATGACTCTATATCTGTTTTATGCATAATTGGTTATGTAATCAAGTTGTGAAATCACGTACTAGTTCCTGACATTCCCATAGGACTGCAGAATGTACTACTGACATTCAGGATCATTGTGGAATGAATTCCTAATATTTTGAGATCATCAGTTTCATAAACGCACTATCAATCTGCAGTTACATGTCTTCACAAGAGATTTAAGTTCATGCATGCATTAATTATTGATGCAAAATATATGTTTGATGATGAAAAATATGCATTTGCAAACTGATCTGATTAGTTTTAATATGCATAAGGCAAACAAGTTGCAACAATAGCAGTATCACAGTTTGCAAAAGTTGAATGATAAAAAGTGATCAAGGAGGCCGTTCTAGTGCACCTGTAATCGACCATTTGAAATATGACTTCTGACCTTTGGTAGTTTTTTTTTTTTTTTTCAATTTTTAAACCATGAACTTCATTCTTCTCTATTGTTGTGACTATACTTCCCCTGCAGCTTTTGAGCTTGCTTCATTGTCACTGCGAATAACCTTCGTGCTTGCTTGATAAATGCTCATAGCAACTGAAAAAAGCTGAGAAAGAATTTCTTTGTTCCTGAATTGACAATCATTTGCTCTTTTTCCCAATTTTTTTTTCTACTACTGCTTTCCCTTCTATTTGCCTTCCTTGCTTCTGATCTAGCTTACTCAGCATATCATTTCATAAGCTTAACAAGACATTTAGATGATCTATAACTTATGAAAAATGTGAGTAGAGAAATGACATAACTCATTCAGACATGCTATCAGATAATTGGTGGGCGAAACATCATGTCCTGATTATGTAATTATCTTCCTTATGATTTCGCCCAAAAATCTCACAATAAAAAATAGCTAATCTAAGGTAGCTTAAGCAGCAAATGCATGGATATGTTCTTAAATATAGAAGCCAAACAGGTAATTCTGAAAACTATAAGTGTGCAGCACATGCTTTCAAGCGATAAAGGTAAGCATGTTATTCTGAAAATTGGATGGCAAGCACATGATTAATTAAATACAAATGACAAGCACATGATCCTGTATGTTCTGTCGCCCTGCATTGCACTTCAAATACTAACTCTGTTAAAAATTCAGCTTAGTTCCAATCACTGAAGCTTATTCCTTATTCCATTTCAAGAATTTAGAATTTATTTAGCAACAAACGAGGCATGCAGTAAATAAACATTTGATTCTAAATCTTCTGCCACAATGCACGTGAACGGCAATCTAAACAAGTTGATCTTTTGTGATCTAATCATGCATGGCCATAAAAGAAAATTTCCTATATTCAAATTGGGTTTATGCTCACAATTACCAAAATTGTGCAATCAAATAAATTGATTTTCATAATTTCGTATCATAAGCCGTGAAATTTTTGGATGAAGTCAAGAATCAAGTTCTCATCAAGCCAGTATGTGATTAAAGTGATTAAATTGATGAATTACTGATTGAATAAGCAAATTTTTTCAATAGCTGGATTTGATCATTGGTCTGTGGGCAGTGTTTAATCGATCTGTACTCCCATCAATTTAATTTGCTATTCACTTCTGCTTTGGCCAAATCTAAATTGGTAAAGACAATGATGACTTTTTGTACCATTCCTTATAAACTTTGCCAAATGTTGACACTGAAACCTGGTCAAGTCGGTTAGCGAATTCATACTAGACACCTGGGTCACCATTATATTTGTTTGGTGGGGAAGGGGCTTGTTTGGGAGGAAATAAAGAAATTGTAAAAAGTGCCACGTGTCGATAAATGGTGTCATGACTTTAAGTGATCGTTGTAGAAACTTGGGATACCCTACTTGCACCATAATCTCAGTACTCAGTATACCCCACCTACACCATAATTTCGATACCCAGGATACCTTACCTACACCACAATCTCGGTACCCAAAATTGCCGAATCAAATATTAGAATATCTTGTCAAAAAAGAGGGGACAACTGCTTGACATCCCTACAAAAGTGACAAGCAGTGTATCAAAAAGACTGTGGTCCTCAGCAACCATGCAAGGCAATCTCTGCTGAGGTATCATGGACCACCCTACCACATGCGCTACGTGACCTAGAGAATAAAATACATCATAGACACCCTTTTTTCTCCCCAAGCATGCTCATAACTGCCCCAAAAATCATAAAACCTGACAATCAATAACCATTAGCAAGGCGCCACATGGCTGCCAGGTACTCCATATATAAAGGCACCCAAGTTTTATTTTTATGATATTATTACATTACACACGTACATACTACATCAAAAAGGTTGAGGTATTTTTTAACCTTCAGTCACCATTTTTAGAGGGCTGGCAAGCTCTCATCACCTTAAAAAAGCTTGAGTAGCTGACTTGAGGGTTGGAGAGTGGACGCCGGATACCCCGGCTCCACCTTGAACCTCATCTCCGAGAGGCCCCCTTTTCAGATTTCGATTTTCCACCATAACTATCCTTTCTCATCTCCCATAAGTCTCAATACACCACATACAACGATCAAGTGAGGTACCCTAGCTACTCAAAATATAAATTTATTGTTTTAACTAAGTTTCCCTTTGTTTTTATTACACCTCAAAATCTACTTAAAACACGGCTTGTTAATCTCCAAGAAAATCCTCCAGCCATGAGCAGATAATCTGCAAGCTGATGATCAGCAAGTACCTGAAATCGCAAAGAACAATAAGAGGTCTCAGAAGTTTTTCTGGTGTTAATCCTCTGATATTCAAGTCAGTTTATAGGTTTCCAGAAAAACAAAATATGTAAATAAATAGTTTCTGAGTTTTCTCGAAGAAAATAATCCCAAGGTTAAACTATGCCAAATAAAAAAATTTCTAAAGGAGAATGGAACTTACCCCCTTATCAATTCCCCTAAGGATTTTTATAGAGGTTTTAATCTAAGTTGCAGTGGCGGCTTTAGTACTAGGCGAACTAGGCAGCTGCCTAGGGCCCCGTATTTGGGAAGGCCTCAATTTTTGGGTATATATTTATTAGTTAGTATAATTAATTATTATTTTTTAAGATTAAAAAAAAATTTAAGTTATGTGTATATTTTTTCTACAATAAAAAAGCCTAATTTTTAGGCTTTACCCTATTATTACTCTCTTTCATAATTATCTCTCTTATTTGATAATCCTTACCTTAAATATGAGATATATTTTTATGGCATAATAATTATTTTGAACGTTACTTCTTTTTTTTAACTATTTCCCAAAAAAAAAAAATTCAAAGTTGATGACTATTCATAGCTATTACCTTGACACCAAAGAAGAGTTCGACCCAATGCTTTATTTCTGTCCTAGTTGATCCTAATTCGACTACTTTCCCTTTCCAAAAATAACTCTTATTAAAATTAGTAACGTTAGGTTTTGTGAGCTAACTTTTAGTATTCTATTAAAAAATATTTAAAAACTCATTATCCATAAACCGATTCACATTGAATCAAGGATACTTTTAGCAAAAAGCTTTCGTCTCTCTTCTCTTTCTCTACCAAATTCATTGCCATCATTATATTCATCTCAACTAGTTAATGACTCAATTCCAGGTGCTATCATTCTATTTTTTCTATTTTTAATTATTACTGTTCTTATCCTTTTTAAATTTAATTTATTTTTGATTTTTTGTATTGATTATGGCTTGTTTGATCTAGGAAAAAAAATAGTGTTTGTTTATTTGTTAATTTTTTAGATTTGAAAACATGTCAACTAGAAAATATGCATCAGGATATGAAAAACTACAAAAAAAAAAGAAGAGGAGAATAGAAAAGTTAGTCCAATTTGAAAAAGAAGCTCTTGATAAATTTGTCGCAACTAGTAAAAAAGATATAGATTTAAGTGAAGAATTAGTTATTGAACAACCAACTTCAAATGAATTAAACAATGGTAAAACAGTGAATGAAATAAACAATATTGAAGACGATAACAATAAAAATATGGACAAAGTTGATGTAGGAAATTTATTTGTTCCAAATAATATTTATGATCTAGAAAGATGGGAAAATGTTGATACAAAGTGGAGAGATCTTTTAGTAGAAAAAGGCCCAAATAGAGAGAATGACATAACTTTCCCAAAAGATGAAAATTCTAGACATTTCTCTACTGCATTTTATGTTAAAATGTTATCAAATGGAGAAAAACATAACAGAAAATGGTTAATATATTCAAAAGATTTTGACAAAGTATATTGTTTTTATTGCAAATTATTCAAGACAAATTGTAGCAAAAATTAGCTTAAAAGTCATGAAACAACCAATGAACATATAACTAATATGAATGCATGGGTTGATTTAGAAGTAAGACTATCTAATATGAATGCGTGGGTTGATTTAGAAGTAAGACTATCGAAAAGAAAAACAATTGAGAAAGATGTTCAAGAAAGAATTGACAAGGAAAAAGAACATTAGAAAAAGTACTAATAAGAATTATTGCTGTTGTAAAGAATCTTGTTAAAAATAATCTAGCATTTCTGGGAAAAAATAAGAAGATCTATGAAGAGAGAAATGGAAATTTTTTAAGTTTAATTGAAATGATTGCAAAGTTTGTTGGTATAGCACACGGTTTTGGGCCGTTTTTGGCCCATGCTCGGGGCCCCCTGCCCTCCCGCCTTTTTCCCGCCCGTTTGTTCGGCCCCGGACAGTGCTTGCGCCGCCACCACGCCCCCGGAAAACTTTCGCCCCAATCCGAAACTTCCCCGCACCGATTTCGGCTCCCGCACGCGCGGTGCAGTGGGCTGCCTGGCTCGCCGAGCGGCGTTGCCTTCCCCGCGAATGGGCGCGGCCTGCCGCGCTCCCAACTCGGAATCCAATTCCGTTTTCTCCCACAAATTCAGCTCTCTTCGCACGCCTACAGAGTCGGAACGAAGCCCCGAACCCGACCGAAGACCCCGCCGCCGCAAAGCGCCCAAAATCCGTGTGCTATAGCACACGGTTTTGGGCCGTTTTTGGCCCATGCTCGGGGCCCCCTGCCCTCCCGCCTTTTTCCCGCCCATTTCTTCAGCCCCGGACAGTGCTTGCGCCCCCCACCACGCCCCCGGAAAAATTTCGCCCCAATCCGAAACTTCCCCGCACCCGTTTCGGCCCCCGAACGCGCGATGCAGCGCGCTGCCTGGCGTGCCGAGCGGCGTTGCCTTCCACGCAAACGCGCGCGGCCTGCCGCGCTCCCAACTCGGAATCCAATTCCGCTTTCTACCACGAATGCAGCTCTCTTCGCAAGCCTACAGAGTCGGCACGAAGCCCTGAACCCGACTGAAGAACCCGCCGCCGCAAATTTTTGGCCCATGCTCGGGACCCCCTGCCCTCCCGCCTTTTTCCCGCCCGTTTCTTCGGCCCCGGACAGTGCTTGCGCCCCCACCACGCCCCCGGAAAAGTTTCGCCCCAATCCGAAACTTCCTCGCACCCGTTTCGGCCCCCGCACGCGCGGTGCAGTGGGCTGCCTGGCGCGCCGAGCGGCGTTGCCTTCCCCGCGAACGGGCGCGGCCTGCCGCGCTCCCAACTCGGAATCCAATTCCGTTTTCTCCCACGAATTCAGCTCTCTTCGCACGCCTACAGAGTCGGGACGAAGCCCCGAACCCGACCGAAGACCCCGCCGCCGCAAAGCGCCCAAAATCCGTGTGCTATAGCACACGGTTTTGGGCCCTTTTTGGCCCATGCTCGGGGCCCCCTGCTTTTCCGCCTTTTTCCCTCCCATTTGTTCGGCCCTGGACAGTGCTTGCGGGGCCACCACGCCCCCGGAAAAGTTTCGCCCCAATCCGAAACTTCCCCGCACCCGTTTCGGCTCCCGCACGCGCGGTGCAGCGGGCTGCCTGGCGTGCCGAGCGGCGATGCCTTCCACGCAAACGCGCGCGGCCCGCCGCGCTCCCAACTCGGAATCCAATTCCGCTTTCTACCACGAATGCAGCTCTCTTCGCAAGCCTACAGAGTCGGCACGAAGCCCTGAACCCGACCGAAGAACCCGCCGCCGCAAATTTTTGGCCCATGCTCGGGGCCCCCTGCCCTCCCGCCCGTTTCTTCGGCCCCGGACAGTGCTTGCGCCCCCACCACGCCCCCGGAAAAGTTTCGCCCCAATCTGAAACTTCCTCGCACCCGTTTCGGCCCCCGCACGCGCGGTGCAGTGGGCTGCCTGGCGCGCCGAGCGGCGTTGCCTTCCCCGCGAACCGGCGCGGCCTGCCGCGCTCCCAACTCGGAATCCAATTCCGTTTTCTCCAACGAATTCAGCTCTCTTCGCTCGCCCACAGAGCCGGGACGAAGCCCCGAACCCGACCGAAGGCCCCGACCCCCCAAAGCGCCCAAAATCCGTGTGCTATAGCACACGGTTTTGGGCCATTTTTGGCCCATGCTCCGGGCCCCCTGCCCTCCCGCCTTTTTCCCGCCCGTTTCTTCGGCCCCGGACAGTGCCTGCGCCCCCACCACGCCCCCGGAAAAGTTTCGCCCCAATCCGAAACTTCCTCGAACCCGTTTCGGCCCCCGCACGCGCGGTGCAGTGGGCTGCCTGGCGCGCCGAGCGGCGTTGCCTTCCCCGCGAACCGGCGCGGCCTGCCGCGCTCCCAACTCGGAATCCAATTCCGTTTTCTCCCACGAATTCAGCTCTCTTCGCACGCCTACAATGTCGGGACGAAACCCCGAACCGAACCGAAGACCCCGCCGCCGCAAGGCGCCCAAAATCCGTGTGTTATAGCATACGGTTTTGGCCCATGCTCGGGGCCCCCTGCCCTCCCGCCTTTTTTCCGACCGTTTCTTCGTCCCCGGACAGTGCTTGCACCCCCACCACGCCCCCGGAAAAGTTTCGCCCAGTCCGAAACTTCTCTACTGCATTTTATGTTAAAATGTTACCAAATGGAGAAAAACATAACAGAAAATGGTTAATATATTCAAAAGATTTTGACAAAGTATATTCTTTTTGTTGCAAATTATTCAAGACAAATTGTAGCAAAAATCAGCTTAATGATGAAGGCACAAGAGATTGGAAAAATCTTAGTTCTAAACTTAAAAGTCATGAAACAACCAATGAACATATAATAATATGAATGCATGGGTTGATTTAGAAGTAAGACTATCTAATATGAATGCGTGGGTTGATTTAGAAGTAAGACTATCGAAAAGAAAAATAATTGAGAAAGATGTTCAAGAAAGAATTGACAAGGAAAAAGAACATTAGAAAAAGTACTAATAAGAATTATTGCTGTTGTAAAGAATTTTGTTAAAAATAATCTAGCATTTCCGGGAAAAAATAAGAAGATCTATGAAGAGAGAAATGGGAATTTTTTAAGTTTAATTGAAATGATTGCAAAGTTTGTTGGTATAGCACACGGTTTTGGGCCGTTTTTGGCCCATGCTCGGGGCCCCCTGCCCTCCCGCCTTTTTCCTGCCCGTTTCTTCGGCCCCGGACAGTGCTTGCGGGGCCACCACGCCCCCGGAAAAGTTTCGCCCCAATCCGAAACTTCCCTGCACCGGTTTCGGCTCCCGCACGCGCGGTGCAGCGGGCTGCCTGGATCGCCGAGCGGCATTGCCTTCCCCGCGAACGGGCGCGGCCTGCCGCGCTCCCAACTCGGAATCCAATTCCGTTTTCTCCCACGAATTCAGCTCTCTTCGCACGCCTACAGAGTCGGGACGAAGCCCCGAACCCGACCGAAGACCCCGACGCCGCAAAGCGCCCAAAATCCGTGTGCTATAGCACACGGTTTTGGGCCGTTTTTGGCCCATGCTCGGGGCCCCCTGCCCTCCCGCCTTTTTCCCGCCCGTTTCTTCGGCCCCGGACAGTGCTTGCGCCCCCACCACGCCCCCGGAAAAGTTTCGCCCCAATCCGAAACTTCCTCGCACCCGTTTCGGCCCCCGCACGCGCGGTGCAGTGGGCTGCCTGGCGCGCCGAGCGGCGTTGCCTTCCCCGCGAACGGGCGCGGCCTGCCGCGCTCCCAACTCGGAATCCGATTCTGTTTTCTCCCACGAATTCAGCTCTCTTCGTACGCCTACAGAGTCGGGACGAAGCCCCGAACCAGACCGAAGACCCCGCCACCGCAAAGCGCCCAAAATCTGTGTGCTATAGCACACAGTTTTGGGCCATTTTTGGCCCATGCTTGCGGCCTCTTGCCCTCCCGCCTTTTTCCCGCCCGTTTCTTCGGCCCCGGACAGTGCTTGCGCCCCCACCACGCCCCCGGAAAAGTTTCGCCCCAATCCGAAACTTTCTCGCACCCGTTTCGGCCCCCGCACGCACGATGCAGTGGGCTGCCTGGCGCGCCGGGCGGAGTTTCCTTCCCCGCGAACGGGCGCCGCCTGCGGCGCTCCCAACTCAAAATCCAATTCCGTTTTCTCCCACGAATTCAGCTCTCTTCGCAAGCCTTATAGTATCAAAAAAATATGAACCAATAGCTTCTGACTGGCAAAAAACAGAGACATGCTTGCCTTCATCCACCAGAAAAACACATCGCATACGCCCACCTAAGGTACCAAGAAAACTCTGAAACTTAAGTTCAAATGAAACCATATGAAGATGCTCCAAAAACTGAGAAACCAGGGCCTCCATCCACCAGATATTGGTATCATTGCCTAAGACATGAAGACTCCCCCCAAAACGATGGCCAAGATGAGGAATGACCATGCTCCGACACCGAAACGATTAAAGAAATCCTGCAAAAACTAGAGTAGACCAGACAGCACATTGATTTAGAGGAAGAAGAAACAAAATGGTATAATGGCTCAACATGTCAAGATAGTTTCCCTCTAATTTTCACAACTTTCTAAATCAGATTTCATACAATCCAAGACAGCTTTAAACATTTTAGAATTTGATCAATATGAGCTGCAACGTATCACATGACAGAGAATACAAAGCGACCTGAAAAAAACATAAACTCTCCGAAACTTCAAGTCCCTCAACATTAAATTATCTTTCCCAACGAACAATCAATCGGCTTCCCCACTTTATTATCAAAGTTTCTGGACTTTCATGTTTAAAGATAAAGAAACCAAACTGGAAACTTCAATATTGAGATGAAGGAAACTTTCATGCATAGCTGGAAATGAAACAAATCAAGACAGAAAAAAGAACAGACACCTTTAGCGGCACTTGATCCCAACCTTTCACTGCGACAGTCCCAACCAACAAGGGCAGCAAGAAAATCGCACTAGCAATGATATCATCTTGAAACCACCATTAATTACGCCCCCTTTAGTAAAGCATTTATACGCCGCCCAGCCACAGTGTAGAGCAAGAAACTTGATCAGCCTTCGAGCATTAATTAATGCCCGCTCCCCCAGCACCACTTTGTAGCCTGCAAATCATAGCAGTGATGTACATGGCAGAGAATGATTTCCAGAAGAACCACTTTCCATGTGGAGTCAATTCTTCAAGAAGAGCAAGCAAGACCCACTTTATTCCATAACTGATGGAGGGATATTTCTCTATCTCTCAGAGCAATGCATGCATCAAGGCCATTAACACAATACTTGCAACAAGAAGGGGCAACCAGAAAAAGAATATAAATTCATTTGCTGGCCAAGAGTGAATTGATAGCATGACCAACGAAATCAAATTGAAGATAGTGCAAAAGTAGTTCCACATGATGGAGATTGAAGAAAGAGCTGCTGATTGGTGAACAATGGTGAAAGAATGAAAGAAAACTGATGATGAATCTTGCAGATTGTAATGAAAGAAAAGGGCTTAACCTTTGAGAGAATGCTCTTGATTAATGTTGAATCAATTTTGTGAGTGACTCAGGCTTTGTTTATTTAACTAACTGTAGACTGGAACCAATTCTTATAACTGATTCTAAAACTGACTATTATTTACTACTAACTCAGGTTTAGCTAACTAACTGTACTGACGATCAGCTCAACCGACAATTAAAAAAAGTCATCCCGGAGATAATTATTTAGCACGTGAAACGCTCGTGGTAGAACTATAAGCAAAACGGCAGCATCTCGAAGTCGTAATGGAATCACTTAAGTTCCCACTTGTGTGACACGTGCCCAAGACGGTTAAAGCCGTTAGATTGAGCGGGAAAGCTGGGGGAAGCTTCTAAGCTGCCCCGTAACAGCCTCCATGAGGTTGATGAGTGCGTGATCTTTGCGTGACAATTGCGAGATTGTGAGCGAGAGTTAGAGAGAGATTGTTCCTTGTAACATTTTTCCATGAAAGCTCATTGCTATATTCTCCGGATGAGGTAGGCCCTCTTAAGGCTGAACCCCTTAAATTGCTTGCTTTTTTTCTTTACTTTGATTTTCGGTTCTTGTTTCTTGCATGTGATTTCTTGATTTAGGTTTGTTAAATTCAATCTTGATTTGCTTGAATATATTAAGGCCTTTGGGTGGTGAATTTCGGCTTGTATCAATGATCTAATCACAACATTAATTTTTTTATTTTCACTCATTACCATCTCATCTGGTGCGTACTATATATACCCTTCTCCAAATGATTTATTATGGAAACAAATAAGCTATGTTAATTTAAGTAACAAAAAAGATGCATTACAAGATTGAAACTCTCTTGCAATTGTAAGAATAACTTAATTGTGCATCTCTATTGATAAGAACACACTATTTTATTCAGTATTTATAAACTACATGATCTAACGAAACTAGAAGTTCAATTAAAATTAAAGAATGAAAGAAGCTCGAAGCTCAAAGCAATGGCCAAAATTTCTCAATCTTACATGACCAAAGAAATGTGCCAACTACAAAGTTCTCAAAACTGTGATTTCAAAAGAATAACTAAATTTACAAAATTATTTAGAGTGACAAATGAACTTAGAAAATTTTGAAATTTTAAACAGGAGATTATAAGGTATGTTTAGTACTGCTAGTTTTAATTTCATAATTTTCTGATTGATATATAATTTTTTAAAAATCTTAGAACATGCATATTTTATTTAAGACACTCTGAGATAGTTTTAAACTTGTAAAGAAATAAATAGTTTTGAAAATGTTTTTGGAATTGGATCATCTTAAAAATTTTATGAGAGATACCCATGAATATACAGCATAATTACACACAATATTGTATCATTCTGTTAGATAAAGATCAAAAATTGAGAAAATTAGACTTGTACACATATGAGTTAGAAAATTCAAGATGTTGGGATAAGTTGTTAATAGTTATATCTTGTATTTGTTTAAGGTGCTTGAGGCTGTTAGAGGCTTAGAGATGTGTTTAAATCATTTTTCGTTCTTAGTGTACTGGATATGTATGATTATTTTTGTACTATTATAACTACAACTATTTTATAGTTCTATACAAATCAAGTGATTGTCATAACAAAATTAGTTTATGTAATTATTTCAGATTTGAAAATTATATCCCATGGTTTTTATTAACACTATAAAGTCTATATTTAATAAAAGTTAAAATTATCATTTTTTCACTTATAATGTCGGTTAATGCGCTCATAACTCATAAATTATCTTAATACTCCCCTAATACAATTTTATGTTAAATTAAATTGTAGTATATTAATTTTATTTTAATTTTATATTGTAAATATATTATAGGAATAAAGAAGAAATTGGAGCCGAAAACAGGAGACAAATAAGACAGACTGCACTGATAAAAAAAAAAAAAAAGACTGTGGCAGAAGTGGGATGTATTATCAGGAAATAATAGAGTGATAGTCAAGTAACAGTTGCCACTTTTGACTATTACTTCTTTCTTTCTTTCTTTCTTTCTTTCTTACTTTATAATAAAAAAGTTAATAATAAAATAACAAGAGAAGAGGTCACTAGCTCCATATAAAAGGGGACGAGGAGGTGAAGAATGGGCGAGGTGGCAGAAAGGAATGAATTGGAGAGAAGGAACGGAAGATAGAAGTTTAGAAAATAATTTCTTCTCTTTTCTTTTGTATTTACTTTTATTGTAATATATTTCAGAAATTTGTTAAATAAAATGAGTGTTTTATTTTTTAAAATGAGTGGCTAACTTTCTAAGATAAAGTGAAAGGTAAAGCTAAAGAGTCAAATTATAGAATTAATTATTTTCTCAATAAGTTTATATATTATTATTTTGATTCTATATTTACAAGTTATATTTTTTACCATTTATTTTTACTTTATTGTAATCTATAAATCTAGATCCACTTTGCATCCATATAGTATTTAGACATAATATTGACACACTTATATGGCTGTGGCACATTATGTACTTTATCCCATATTTATCCATAAGTGGTTAATTAATAAAGTCTAATAATAATTAAATTAGTAGAAATATAATTAAGAGAAGATATTATGACCATAATTTGAATAACAAGAGTGAATCTCATAATCTTTGCGCTTTTTAAACAAATAATTTCTTTTACTGCAAATTAATTTTATTTAATAATTGACTACTATATTTTTAAATTTCATGTAGTTCAACCCCTGACTCATCGAGTTATATTATAATTAGACACTCTTGAATCGTGTCAAGTATCAATAAATATATTAAATGTCTTTTATATGTGTAAATCATTTTATTTAATGATTATCTTTTATGAATTAGACTATAATATGTTAGTGTAGAATATGTTGCAAGCCATTATGTTAATCATATGATTTTATTTTGCATTCGATATAAATGTTTTATTTGCATTTATGATTGCGGTTAAATGATTTGGCTCATTGCAAATTGTTATTCTGATTCCGATCGTATTGTTTTTATATATATTCTTGAGCAATACTATGTTTTTCTTTTAAATGTGCAGATGATATTCTGGTTCTAATTCTGTTTCTGATTAGATCACCGGGAGTATGGTTAACACTAGATAACATAAGTTGACCTTTTGTTTTTTGTGTATATATGTTATCCAATTCTATTTTCATGATTAATTATGCTTTTAATATTCTGAATCACTTATGAATTTATGTCCTTTTACTATAATATGTCATTTTGTAAAACTTATGTTTCCAATATATATTTTGATAGAAAGGGATTGCAATACTTTTGGTATCCAATAATCCTAGTATGTTAGGAATAGTTTTACTTACCAAGCTGATAATTCACCCCTCGTTATTGCACTATAAAAATTAGTTGTATTACCGACCAAACATTTTTTATGGCGCAATATACCATTGAAAATAAATAATTTTTGCAAAGGAATCGACGAGCCGACGGATAAATATGAAAAAAAATGGTATGTTTTTCTAAGGGAAAACTCCCCTCCGTGATAGAGAAACTTTGTTGGTCGGAAATGGAATGCGGAGCCCGAAATTACTCTAAAATTTGTAAAATTAGATTTAGGCCCAAATTTGTTTGGACGTTTTATACATAAAGTATATTTTGAATGCAATTTGCGCAATCTAAAGGGTAGTATTGTAAACTTAACATAAAATAAATGTAATATGCCAATACCGTTTAAAACAAAAAAGAAATCGGAGAAAGAGAATCACTTCTTGATTTGAACTCTCAATCGCAATCCAATCTCTAAATCTCACTTCTTGATGGGGCAAAGAAGGATCTGTCTCTATTGGATTAGGATCCTCTCCTGATCTGAGCATCTTCTGAGCAAATTTTATTGGTGGTTAATAAATTAAAAAGAAAAAGTAGTTGAATCCTAACCATACACTACTACTAAAATACAGGTGGTAGATCTATAAAAAATCATGAATGCTCAGATCAGGAGATGATCTCAATCCATCTCGGATTCTTCATTCGCATTTATTCAGCAGTAATTAATTTTTCACTCTCACTCTCTTTATTTCCCGCAGATTTCTTCATTTTTTTAGATTAATTTATGGTTAGGTTATGGTTTTTCTTGACTGTTGATTTTAAGCTTTGCATTGTATTTCCATTGAGATTGCAACTGTTAAATTGCTCGATCCTTATTAGTTTTGGGGCTTCAATGGCCGTAGAAGAAGATTCTCAGTCATAACTCTTCCTGCTTTTGATTTTTTTTTTTAATGCGTTTTTCCTTCGCTAATTTATTTATTTCTTTCTCTGACGTCCTAATTTACTCTTATCAAATTTCAATTGATATAATTACTCTCATGTTACCCTTATGGATGCTTCCCCTACTGTCCTAATTTCAATTAAATTTTACTTGATCCTTAGATTTTGACTCATAATGATGTGCGATTAATATCTACTCATCTTATTTTATATTTCATTAACTATTAGTTCAACGGGTTGCTGGAGGTAACAAATGAACTTGTATGAGCTTCAAGCAGTTGAAGAAGAAAAATGGCCGAGGAAATGCCAAAAGAGCTGCTCAAGGGCATGATTTGACATTAGAGATACATGACAACACGTAAAAAATAATAAGACTTGATCTATTTAGTACAAGTTGAGCAAAGTTTGATTAAGTTATGACGTATCTTTTAATTGCTATTCTCTCTATCCAATATGGAAACATGATACCTGGAGTTGATTTATTAATTAAATTCAAACTATCAATCTGCCAGGTGGAATTATTAATTAAATTCAAACTATCAATTTCCCAGGTTTCTGTTCGTACATGATGATTAAGTTCATGATGGTTAGAGTCTTTGCTGGTCTTTAATCATTTTGTCTATTAATATAGTTGTCATGTTCTTGGATTTTTACGTTGCTTGTTCTTGATAAATTAATAGTTTTTTTAGCTTATGCTCCTCATTTTCATTCGCTATCATAACAGATGAATGGGTCGTATTTTTGCTGGTCTAGGTATGTATTGTTGTGTTATGAGCATTCGCATATCATGCCAACGCTTTTACTTCAATTCAAGTAAGTGTCTTGTTGCATCTCTCTTGACTTGTCTTTGGCATCACTTATCAAAATTTCTAGGAAAGAAGGGGTAGGGCTCTGTTCCTAAATGTTACAGTAAACTGATAGTGAGAGCGAGTTAGCGAGAGAATATTTGTTCATCTTGTTCCTTGTAACTTTCTCTTTCATCTGTAATCCTTGAAACTCATTTTTAATGAAAGCTTAGTACAGTGGATGTAGGCCCTTGAGTATGCTTCAACCACTAAAATTGATTTGTGTATTTTTTAACTTTTTGTCATTGAAAAAAGGTAGGGGTGAACAACGCTCAGATCAATGTTTTAATCCTCTATCTCCCTTAAATTCGAACTCGGGTGGCCAGCCAAATAAAGTTGCTCGAAAACTACTTGATCAAGCACCCGTAGAGGCTTCTTTGCATCTTTTACTATGATTTCTGTTCTTGTTCGTTGCATCAGGCGATTTCTAGATTTAGATTTTGTTAAATTCAATATTGATTGCTTCATTTAAGGTCTTGGTGTGATTAGTTTTGGTTTGTTTCACTCATCCAATCACAACATTAATTTTTTATTTTGACTCGCTACCTCCAATTCTTAATTAAAAAATTAACTTAATTATGCATTAAACCGTTTTCTGCTTCAATTCAAAGGGAATTAAGGTGGTGTTCGGTAAGAACTTAGAAAGAGCGGAATAGAAAAAGAAAATCAATGGAGAAATGAATGGGATGGGGAGTGGCTGTCCGCTTGTAGCATCCATGATTGATCAATTAAATTAGCTGCAAAACTTTGAAAAAACCGCACATGATTGTTCAAATGAATTGGACAAACCCTCCTCCGGGCTGGTTGAAGCTCAATGATGATGCAGCCGTAAACTCTCATGCTGACAATGCCCCCCGAATTACCCTTTTATAGAGCTGCTTTGATCTGTGCAAAGTTACTGATGACTCCATAATTGTAATAGGAAAAATTAAGTAATACTAGAAGGCAACTGAGACATAGCTAGCATTTTTTCTCCCCATTGCCCTTTCTAAGTTTCCTGCCATCACTGATACTTTTCTTAAGTTGAGAATAAGGCTTGACACACGGATAAACCATCCTAATTGCTCCTACGAACTGGTTTCAGCGGTGCCAGAACAACTACAGCTTGAGAATAAGGCCAGCTCGTGAACGGTCTCTACCTGTAAAATCAGGAAGAATGTATGAATCATGGACTTTGTCAGCTAGGGATTCCTTTACTAAGAAGTTATCAAGCCATCACCATGTTTTAGAACTTAATCCAATCGAAAAAAATGGAATGAAGGGTAAAATAAGTATTGAAGTAAGAGCATTCCAGGGCTCAGACATTATGCTGAACTTTAGAACACCTAAAAATATGACAAAACCTTGCAGCCAAAAATAATCAATGTAGAAGTCATGTACTTATAACCCCAATGAGTATAACCTATAGCACCAGGATGTTTTGCTGCGGATGCATCTATGAGTCCCTTCGATAAGAAATTTGTTCCAAAAGATTGTCATGCCTCATATGTGTTGGAATTTTTGGGAAGTAATTATATTTTGGGAAGAGTGTATGGGATTAAAGTGAAAGTTGTTGGGTAATAAGTATTGGATGAAGAGAGGAAGGAGAGATATCGTGAGGTTTATTTCCAAAGAGCCTTTGTTTGATTTTTTCTCAATACATGCACCATAATTCCATGACTTATATTTATATCCTAATTAACCGACATATTTTTAAAAATAATAACACAACAGAAAAAAAAAAAAGAAGAAACGAACACCTCTTATGACTTGTAGAAAATGAGTTACCAATTTACATTTCAAAGTTTGATCCAACAAAATAAAAAATACTCCCATTTTGAAGCAGAGCTCAAGGTTCATAGCCAGTGGGATTGCCGGTGTATTAATAAGGATTGGGAGTCGAGATACCTGCCTTGCAGAACTGCCTCAAAAACTTGAAGAGTAAATGAAACAAATCAGTCATTTTTTACGCTTGTTTAATAATAAAAATAATAATAATAATAAGCTCACTGCAAGAATAGTTGGCTAGTTTAATGAAAATAAGCCACAATACGAGAAGAAATATAGCAGAGAAAAATTTATTTTTTGGTTACAGAGAAAATGATCTAAAAATAAAAATAAATATTTTGTATAAAAAAAGTAATGAATTTGTTATTATATTGGTGATGTAGATAGGAACTATTTAATAACTTTTATAAACAATATAAATGATACAAACATGAGGGACGGTATATTATTTGATATTATTTTAATTTTAATATGATTATGGTAGAGGAAAAAGTTTCATTAAAACAATACAATTTTTTTTTTTATTTGAAAAAGTCTTTTAAGAGATGACTTGTTTTTTTAACTCTTTTGTTTACCACATAGGTAAGAAAACAAGTATTTGAAAGTTTGCTGGTGATATTCTAACACCAGAGACCAAATCACTTAATTTAGCTTCTTATTTCGTGAGCTCAAAATTTTGTTCACAATGAAATTTTATGGCCTTAATTGAGCTTCTTACAATGAACACCTGTACCAGGCTTAAAAAGCCACACTGGGCCCTTTTTTTAAATCCGAACTGAAAAAATTTGGATTTAATAATTTATAATATTATATATGTATTTTTTTTTTACATATGTATATTTTTTAATTTATTTTATAATTTTATGATTTTTTAAATTTTATTTTGATGAAACTGGACTTGAAAATATGAACTTTTAGTATCTAAAATTTTGAATATATGTAATAAGTGGGCCAAATAAATACAATTATTTAAGATAACATATATTTTATAAAATTTTTTCATAAAATCTAGGTATTGCGCTGAATTTCGAGCTTATCAAGTGAAGTCAGGGTCTAACCCAACTCATCCCAAGGTCACCCAAGTCCTAGCAGATGAGTACTTTTGACATCCCTATTGTCTACAAAAAAAAAAAAAAAAAAAATCAACCTTTTTTCTAACTTGAGCATTCCATTTTTCTAACTTCATGTCATCCCCTGTTGCAATTCGGCCGCCAGCTCAGCAGGTGTTACACTTATAGACCCAAGGTGAGGCTGTTTGCGAAGCGAAAGCCGGGGTGCCACCGGCAATCTTGTACGCAAGATGTTCAACAGCTAGATGGAAATAATTGACACAGAGGATTGCTGTAGATTGTCACGCGATATAATCAGGTACATAATGAATCTGGAGAAGCATGTATTATATTGTAATAATACAACAAATTAAAATCTATATTAGACTCAATCTCAAATGCTAATTAAATTTTTTTAAAAAAATAAAGTTAATCTTAATTAATTAATTAATGATACCCTGCAATCCTGTGCCTTATAAAGTTATATGCCTGAATAGATTGTCTCGCAAGGGAAAAAAGGAAAATGAGAATGCCTAGACATTAGAATTTCTATATATATGTATATATGGAGTCATTTTCAAGTGACGACTTTTGCACTTTATAAAGTGTGGACTTGGTTTGCCAAGCCACCATTGAAAACGGTAGTTAAATTTGACATAAACTCTAATTAACAGTTTTAGTACAAGTAAAACACTTAAGATCGGAGCCAAAAATCCCCGTATTGGTATAAGCACCTTGTACTAAGTGTACCAAAAACAAAATATGTGATACAGCCATTGATCGATAAGGATCAATAAAGATGATAAGAAACTAATAAACAACAACTAACCTAACTCTACAAATAAGAAATGCAAGGATTTATGAATCTTATCAGAAAACGGATATTGAACCATCAATCGGTTTAATATCTAATTTAGTTTGCATTTGATATGATGATACTTCTAGTACTAAAATAATCAATCAAAGGATTATGCTGTACGATCATCTCTAATTTAAATTTGTATATTGAATTTGTGTACAATTGTAATTATTTGAACATTCATGTGCGGATTTTTCAAAGTTTTGCAGATAATTTAATTGATCAATCATGGATGCTACAAGCGGGCAGCCACTCCCCATCCCATTCATTTCTCCATTGATTTTCTTTTTCTATTCCGTTCTTTCTAAGTTCTTACCGAACACCA
The DNA here is from genome assembly GCA_030449075.1 of Murraya paniculata. Taxonomy (NCBI): domain Eukaryota; kingdom Viridiplantae; phylum Streptophyta; class Magnoliopsida; order Sapindales; family Rutaceae; genus Murraya; species Murraya paniculata. The sequence continues at coordinate 39,781 of JAEVFN010000122.1, read as the reverse complement.
CCTTAATTCCCTTTGAATTGAAGCAGAAAACGGTTTAATGCATAATTAAGTTAATTTTTTAATTAACTTGCATGTGCATCAATCACTTGTCCCCATTTCCGATTATTATACATTGCTAACCAGTCTTTAATCTTCTCTCTTCATCATATATATACATATACGTATATATACAAATACATATCCTTTGTTGATTATCATTTGATCAGTGATGGATTCAACCCATCATCAATCTCTCCTCTCCATGAAGCTTTCGCCGGACTGGACCTATATGCTTAAGGCGGTAATTAATCATCATAATAGTAATTTAAACTATAATTAATTAATTAGTCAGTTTATTTTCTCTTTACCATTCTCTTGATTTCTCCAGTTCATCATTGGTAAATTTAGTCCAGCAGTAGTAATCGGCGCAGTTGTCGTATACATCATCTTTACGGAGCCGAATAACAGGCTTAGCACTGGGGATAAGGCATTCACTGCAATTTGTTTCTTGGCCTTCGAATGTTTCATGACCCTAATCCTCTTCTTACTTGCCGTGGCACAATGGTATAAGTACTTGAGGCTCTGGCGAGAGGTAATTACTGATTCATTGCCCACAGGATATGATTTAATAAAGTTAATATTCAATTAATTAAAAAAAAAAAAACTAAGGTTATCTGCTGGGGAGAATTTCCATTCGACTGATTGTATCTTTTCCACATTATTTACTTTTCATATTGTTAATTTTAGGATGAGGACTGGAAGAAACTTGACATCCATCCCCCAGATGGAGCGGATTGCAAGGCAGAGGATTGCAGCGTAAGAAATAGTCCTTTTTTTCGTATGCTATTGACATTTACCATCAAATAATCTATCCAGAATTTTACCCTCAAATTAACAAAATAAACAAATAAATAAATAACAGAGAGTGGAGTGCACATTAAAAATAAAAATAGCCATTAAGAAAGAGATATTTTACTTTAAAAAGAAAATTGAGTTTTAAGATAAAGATAAGTCAAATACGATGCCGAACATAATTAAATATATAAAGAAATTAGCTCAGAATCGAATAACTTAATAGTTAATACCTTGATATCGATTTATTCAATTTGAATGCGAGATTTTGGAATTGAAAATTAGGAATTCATTGGTTTTCATTTATTTTGTTTAATCTATTTTTTACTCACATGTCACCTTGAGTTTGTCCATAACTCATAGGTAAACCATACCCAACCCATTATGAAATGATTTCTTATATAAAAACTTAAATTTAACTCATTTTATGTTTTGTCCAACCAAACCATTTTATTTGATTTAGTTATGGTAAATCCATGTGTTGTGGGCTTATGCCCAGCCCTACCCTCAATAATTGAGAGAGGAATTAAGTTGGGGATTCGAACCCATTTGTGAGAGCATGGGTTCAATTAAGAGTAGTCTAATCTAATAGATTTTGGTTTCTTGTATTAATTGCTGCAATGCATGCTTCTCCAGATTTATTTTCAACCTGACTATTGTGTGGGGGAATCTGTAGCGATCTTGGTTATCAATTATTTCCACCTAACAGTTGAACAAATTGTATACAAGACCTCTGGTGGCGCCCCGGAGTTCATCTTCACAAACAGCGGTTCTTTCGTGTTTTTTTTGGGATCAATACAATTTGTGATGCTGCACTCCATCGTAATGATCACTGATGCTGATAGCTTGAATCTTATTAGAAAACGGATACTGAACCACCAATTGGTTTAATATCTAATGAAGTTTGTATTTGATTTGATTTGATTTGATTTGATGATACTTGTACTGGGACAATAAAATTGACGAAATTTTTCTGTATTGAGCGTTCAGTAGGAGCAGTACGATTTACAATCCCAGATTATGAGCGTTTGGCATCCATTATTTTCGGATCAATAAAATTTAGATTACTACGTTGAAAATTTATAAGGGAAATGGATTAGTTAAGTTTTGATTTAAGTGTCATTACATTGTCCTTATAATATCGAGAATTGCGTCAAGAAGAAAAGGGTTATCAAATCTCCAATGATAGTCATTGTATTACTTCTAAATTCGAATTTAATTATCAATTAAAAATTGATTTCCCAAAATTCATAGATACGAAAGAAACAAATGGTAGGCAATCTGATAAAATTTTGAGAGTATTCGAGAATTTTCAAATTGTAAATTGAAAGGACTAAAAGTAAGGCTAGATTTGGGGCATTTATCTAAATTTGTGGAGAAAAGTCTAAAATTTTAAAGAATGGGGAGATCCTTGATTTTTGACCACTCCATTTCTCTCATTAACCCTCATTTCTATGCCGAAAAATTTTTAGCATTGCTCATAGAAGATAATTATAAAAATATCATTTTCTCTCTCATCTATACTCCTCCCTCTCTAGTACCACCACACGTCGTCATCACCCCAAGTCAATCCTCATCATGACACCAGTCTTTTAAAAACAAAATGGGTGCCTCGAAAATACCTATAACAAAATCCCAAATTCATCTTCATTACTTTTGAGTTTGCATTCAATTTACTTGGTAAAGTTTAGAATTTATTTAGATTACTCAAATTCATGGCTTCCAAAGTCAAACATGCTTTCATTTTGCTTTCGATTATTTTTTTAAAAATTTTTATGTTTCGATATTTTGCATTCAAAGGGATGATTTTTATTTCTTGCATGGATAAATTATGCTTTCATAATTATGGGTGTTTGTCATCAAAACACTCTTCACCACCACAAATGCAGCAAATCAAATGGGCGAACGCGGTTCAGGAGCTATGATAGCTCCTGTGGGATGGTTAATCTCCGAACGTTTTAACCAATAAAAAGAATTATAAATAAGGGCAATTTTGGAAATAGATAGGGTAAATAAAAAAATGGAGGCTGAACCACTCAAGAGGCAAATTGGGGTTCAAATATCACTACCTAATTTAAAAAATTTGAGTGATAAGTTTAACAACTGAGTTTAAAGAGTAAATTGGTGAGATTAAATATTCCCATATTTTTTTTTTTACGAAGTTAGAAAAATGGTTGATTTTTTTTTTTTAGACAATAGGGATGTCAAAAGTACTCACCTGCTAAGACTTGGGCGACCCTGGGATGAGTTGGGTTAGACCCTGTCTTCACTTGATAAGCCCGAAGTTCAGCGCAATACCTAGATTTTATGAAAAAAATTTATAAAATATATGTTATCTTAAATAATTGTATTTATTTGGCCCACTTATTACATATATTCAAAATTTTAGATATTAAAAGTTCATATTTTCAAGCCCAATTTCATCAAAATAAAATTTAAAAAATCATAAAATTATAAAATAAATTAAAAATATATACATATGTAAAAAAAATACATATATAATATTATAAATTATTAAATCCAAGTTTTTTCAGTTCGGATTTAAAAAAAGGGCCCAGTGTGGTTTTTTAAGCCTGGTACAGGTGTTCATTGTAAAGCTCAATTAAGGCCATAAAATTTCATTGTGAACATAATTTTTAGCTCCCGAAATAAGAAGCTAAATTAAGTGATTTGGTCTCTGGTGTTAGAATATCACCAGCAAACTTTCAAATACTTGTTTTCTTACCTATGTGGTAAACAAAAGAGTTAAAAAAATAAGTCATCTCATAAAAGACTTTTCAAATAAAAAAAAATTTGTATTGTCTTCATGAAACTTTTTCCTCTACCATAATCATATTAAAATTAAAATAATATCAAATAATATACCGTCCCTCATATTTGTACCATTTATATTGTTTATAAAAGTTATTAAATGGTTCCTACCTACATCACCAATATAATAACAAATTCATTACTTTTTTTACACAAAATATTTATTTTTATTTTTAGATCATTTTCTCTGTAACCAAAAAATAAAATTTTCTCTGCTATATTTCTTCTCGTATTGTGGCTTATTTTCATTAAACTAGCCAACTATTCTTGCAGTGAGCTTATTATTATTATTATTATTATTAAACAAGCGTAAAAAATGACAGATTTGTTTCATTTACTCTTCAAGTTTTGGAGGCAGTTCTGCAAGTCAGGTATCTCGACTCCCAATCCTTATTAATACAACGGCAATCCCACTGGCTATGAAGCTTGAGCTCTGCTTCAAAATGGGAGTATTTTTTATTTTGTTGGATCAAACTTTGAAATGTAAATTGGTAACTCATTTTCTACAAGTCATAAGAGGTGTTCGTTTCTTTTTTTTTTTTTTTTCTGTTGTGTTATTATTTTTAAAAATATGTCGGTTAATTAGGATATAAATATAAGTCATGGAATTATGGTGCATGTATTGAGAAAAAATCAAACAAAGGCTCTTTGGAAATAAACCTCACGATATCTCTCCTTCCTCTCTGTATCTAGTACTTATTACCCAGCAACTTTCACTTTAATCCCATACACTCTTCATATAATTACTTCCCAAAAATTCCAACACATATGAGGCATGACAATCTTTTGGAACAAATTTCTTATCGAAGGGACTCATAGATGCATCAGGAGCAAAACATCCTGGTGCTATAGGTTATACTCATTGGGGTTATAAAGTTATCTCACATGACTCCTACATTGATTATTTTTGGCTGCAAGGTTTTGTCATATTTTCAGGTGTTCTAAAGTTCAGCATAATGTCTGAGCCTTGGAATGCTCTTACTTCAATACTTATTTTACCCTTCATTCCTTTTTTTTACTGATTGGATTGTGTTCTAAAACATGGTGATGGCTTGATAACTTCTTAGTAAAGGAATCCCTAGCTGACAAAGTCCATTATTCATACATTCTTCCTGATTTTACTGGTAGAGACCGTTCACGAGCTGGCCTTATTCTCAAGCTCTAGTTGTTCTGGCACCGTTGAAACCAATTCGTAGGAGCAATTAGGATGGTTTAATGCAACTATGTCTCAGAGCCTTATTCTCAACTTAAGAAAAGTATCAGCGACGGCAAGAAACTTAGAAAGGGCAATGGGGAGAAAAAATGCTAGCTATGTCTCAGTTGCCTTCTAGTATTACTTAATTTTTCTTATTACAATTACGGAGCCATGAGTAACTTTGCACAGATCAAAGCAGCTCTATAAAAGGGTAATTCAGGGGGCATTGTCAGCATGAGAGTTTACGACTGCATCATCATTGAGCTTCAACCAGCCCGGAGGAGGGTTTTTCCAATTCATTTGAACAATCATGTGCGGATTTTTCATAGTTTTGCTGCTAATTCAATTGATCAATCATGGATTCTACAAGAGAGCAGCCACTCCCCATCCCATTCATTTCTCCATTGATTTTCTTTTTCTATTTCGTTCTTTCTAAGTTCTTACCGAACACCACCTTAATGCCCTTTGAATTGAAGCAGAATACGGTTTAATGCATAATTAAGTTAATTTTTTAATTAAGAATTGGAGGAAGCGAGTCAAAATTAAAAGTTAATGTTGTGATTGGATGAGTGATGCAACCCAAAACTAATCACACCAAGACCCTAAATGAAGCAATCAATATTGAATTTAATAAAATGTAAATCAAGAAATCGCCTGACACAGCAGACAAGAACAGAAATCATAGTAAAAGACGCAAAGAAACCTCTACGGGTGCTTGATCAAATAATTTTTGAGCAACTTTATTTGGCTGACCATCCGAGTTCAAATCTAAGGGAGATAGAGGATTAAAACATTGATCTGAGCGTTGTTCACCCCTACCTTTTTTTCAAAGGTGAAAAGTTAAAAAATACACAAATCAATTTTAGTGGTTCAAGCATACTTAAGGGCCTACATCTACTGTACTAGGCTTTCATTAAAAATGAGTTTCAAGGATTACAGATGAAAGAGAAAGTTACAACGAACAAGATGAACAAATATTCTCTCGCTAACTCGCTCTCACTATCTCGCAATTGTCACACAAAGATCAAGCACTCATCAGCCTTACAACGACTATTTTTTGGCAACCCGTAAGCTCTGCAAGCTTTCCTGCGGTATCTAACGGCTTTAACCGTCTTGGGCACGTGTCACACGATTAGGAACTCAAGCATTCCAAAACGACTTCCTGCTGCTGCCGTTTTGTTTATATCTTTCAACCTGTTTGGCTTCAGCTTGAGTACGTACGCGTCCCGTGCTAACTTAAGTAACTCTGCGACGACCTCCTGCTTGACGTCCTCTTCTTCAATACAAGGAACAAAATGAAGGCTGTTTTCCGCGCTTGGGCAACTTGCCCAAATGTTTCCCGCCAAAGTCTAACCGTCTCTA